>JBBPOE010000019.1:0-102075 GCA_038091295.1 Tylopilus felleus | reverse complement strand
GGAGGCGGAGACCCGAGAGGAAGTCATGAAAGAGATGGAAGAGAGGATGCGCGCCGTCGAGAGAACGTACGCGCTAAGGCTCATGAGCGAGGTGCGCCGATACAATCGTCAGGGTATATGTTCGACTAATGGAGCAAGGCAGGTTGAACGTAACGAGCGAAAAATGGATGCAAAGATTGACATGCTGCATCAAGCTGGCTTGCTTGGGACCGCAAAGAAGCCGGTGGTGCTATCAAATTCGGAGAGCGAGATTGAAGATATCGTGAGAGATGTGCGTTGTCCGCATCTTGTGGGGAGCGTAAACTAAACTGATTTAGTCTGAGCCTGAGGATTCTAGGCAGGAATGTGAAGTGGATGTCGAGTCGGAGATGTCATCCTCTCCGCTCCAGGGCAAAGGGAATCCTGTCGCAAGTAAAACCATGGCACGCCGTGATGGGCAAACAGAGACAGATGCTTTATGTTCTGGGAAGACAAACGACCCTACAGATGATCCAATCTCCCATGAAGATGAAGCCGAGGACGTGTCGAGCGATGATGGTGCTTCAGACGACTACATTCCACCGACGGCTGCTAAGAACACCAAGGGTAGCAAGAGAGCAACTAGCGACAAAGTTTCGAAAAAGAGCACGGGCAAAAGGTCTACGAGATCGGTATCCAAACTAGAGCGCGAGATAAAGGGTCTCACCCTTGGGGGAGATGCCTTAGCTGGGGCGGACGATTCGGTCGTCATTCTTCCAAACAGAAAGCTCCGCGAAGCAGCCGTGGAAGTAGGAGGCCCAGGGATTGAGTATGTCCCTGGTAAAGGAGAGGTAGACACCGTGAAGAAAAAAAAGAGGTATGCAGACTGAAGGATGCATTTAGCAATGTCGTTCTCAATCACTATCTAGGCAACTAGGGAAGAAGAATATAGTAACTGAAGATGAGGTGGAGGAGGTGGTTGGGGCGATGGAGCATGGAAGGTCGTTGAGGAAGACGGTCCGACGAATGGGACGAGCGAGTTAGGTCACGTGACGAGACGCGTCGTATTGTATCACGTGATCATGTTATTGTACCAAGATCTACTCAAGTTATGAGACTTTTTCTTTAATGACGATCAAACGCAACTCTCCTTCGCGTCGAAACTCGTTCGCAGTCGCTAACAACAGTCAAGCTCACCCACCGCGCAGGCGTCGTGCTCACTCCATTGCTCCTGGCGATCGCCTCAGCCCGGCAGCCAAAGCCCGTCGCTCCCTGGTATGTTCATCTTGTTGTACCCCTGCCACGACCTAACCTTGTCCTAGGCTCCCAGAAAGAGCATCCTCAAGGCAGCGGTCAGTGCTCATGACGATGGTGACGATGCGACCCAATCCATGGACTTGACTCGCGACTACCGCGAAGATAACCCCACTCGCAAATCCCTCGGCAGGCGCGTCAGCTTTGCCAACCATGCCCACGTACGCCTCTTCGAGGTGCCCGATCACAACACAAACAGCACGGCTTCGCCTCAATCATCGCCTGCCGCCGGCCCAGAGCCCGACACTCCCCGGGCCACAAACGACGAGAATGCATATCCGGGCGCACAGAGGTCTCGACGCCGTAGTTCTGCTCGCCACTCAATTGCATTCACCGAGGGGGGCGGAGAGGAGTCGATGGACATGGACTCCGACGATACGGCATTTTCCCCGTCGGCATTCTTCAGAGCCGGAAATGAGGTCTCCATGGATGACGAGTCCAATGAAATGGATGGTCCCTCTGACGGAGACGACATGGACGTGACAGAAGTGGTCCCCCGAAATTTCGTCAGGAAACGCTCACTATCTTTGGGTGTTTCTCGGCAGCCACTCGCAAATCTTTCCATACCCCAATCATCTCCACACGTTTCCAATGATCAGGAGGATGTACCCAACGAGACATCTTACGTTGAAGAGGAGTCCGCGCAGTCACAATCTTTCACCTCAGAAGGTGATGTGTCTCAACCAATGGAGTTCACTGTTCCCCTCATTCGTCCGCCCAAGCCACCGACCGAAGCATGGTTGGCGCTTCGCTCCGCCACACACTCGGGAAATACACCGTATATCCCGTCGTCGGATGATGACGGAGGCGATGACGGTGGCGGTGTACAAGAAATGGAATTGACCGACGCAGTCTCAAGGCTACAGGCTGCTCGAGCTTCCCTTGGCCTTGGGGAGGTTGGTGGCGAAGAGGGAGGGGAGAACAGCTTCACAAGCACCGAAGATAGTTTCATGGATGAGGGCGTCGGTGCTGACGAAGAAGGGAATCGGACTGTTAACGTCACCCAACTCCTGAGACGTGTCAGTCTTGGACCAGGTGCAGACTCCACCGTAACTTCGATTTCTAGTAGCCAAGAACAAACGAGGGAGGCAACTAACCAAGCAGTGCCTGAAGTACCACCCTCCATTCCACTCCCTGACTCACAAGCAATTTACCCCGTAATTCCTGATTCACCTCCATCCGTCCCTGTTACTGTTGACTCTCAAGCCTTGTACCCCCAAATAACAGCTCACGACGAATCAATCACTTCTCCTGCAGCTGCAGCGGAGCCGGCCTCATCGTCAGATAGGCCTCCCGTTTTCAGCGCTCCTCAACGCACGGAGCAAGAGGCGCAATCTGTTCCATCTGGAAATCCTTCGCAGCCCACATCCATCGCAGAGCGGCCGAACTTCACTTTCACACCGAAACCACGCATTCCCGCATCCCCTGCTCGTTCTCGTTCGTCTTCTCCTACTAAAGCACATCAGTCACCGAGAAAATTTACTGCGGCATTTGCTCCCCCCGTTACCCGCCCTTCTCCTCGCAAGCAATCAAATGATACCTCAGACGCTGATCGTGGTTCGCAGCCAAACTCAGTGGAGCGGCCCGCTGGCACACAGAGACTGTCGATCACTCCAGGGCGTGGTGCTGGTGCTGTTCGGGTTCTGTTGTCTCCGTCCCAAATGTCGCCTCTCAAGATGGTACCCTTTCATGCTGAGGGACAGCACGATGTTGGACCAAGCAACCGCGCTTCGATAGGTTTTCGACGGCCATCAGGCTATTTCGCTCAGCGCAGAAGCCTGGGTAATCTGGTCCCCGATCCAACGTCGGCAACCGGTGCGGGAACCCCTAGTCGGATCTCGCCTCTCAAGAAAGCTGCTGCTTTGCTTGGACGAAAGAGTGTCGGATTTGTTGGAGAATCTGCAGGGGCTGTGAATAGGGAAGACGCTGCCAATCCTAGGTCGGCCTCGCCGACAAATGTGGCTGTCGCAGAGGGACAGGAACAGACTTCTGAACATTCCGCTTCGCTTGATCACATACCCATTCGCGCATCCCTTCATCGCAAAAGTTTGACTCCTATACCAGATGGTCACAGTCATCAAGCTGACCAAAACGACGGCTTACAATGGAGAGGTGAAGGTGAAGACGGCGAAGATGATGCCCAGGAGCCCCAGATATCCATTGAACAATTCTTCGAGATGACGGGCATCCGATTCATGGACGACATTGCTGCACCTCGCCGTTCGATTATCCATCCCTCCGTTCTGCGTCCTTCACGCAGGGCGTCTACCGAAGCGCAAATACCCCTTGCTGAATACGTGGTCGCGATGGCTGTCAATGTCCCCCAACTCGAACTCTATAGTCACGTCAGTAAAGATTTACAAGCTTGGGTCGAGCGGATCAAGGAGATACACAAGGAGGCGGAAGAGCAAGTGCAGAAAGCGACCCCTCCACTGTTTCAAGAGTTCGTCACTACCGACGAGAGCGGGCAAGCCGAGTTACTACACCAGCTCAAGTTAATCAAGGTGCACAACCATGCGCAGGCCAAGTCAGAGTGGTATGAGTGGAAGACGCAATGGGTCGAACAGTTGTACCAGAAAGCAGACGAGGGGTTCACGAAGTTGGAGGCAGTAAGCGGCTCTTGCCCATTCTCAGAGAGTGACCTTATATTTCGTCTAGGATGCCAAAGCGCTTGAGGGAATTATACGTCAGGCACAAGACGTGGTTCCCGCTCTACAGCAAGAATACGACGAACTCATGGCAGAGCTCGCGAAGGAGAAGGGTGAAGTAGCAGAGCTCGAAGGATGTGACCAAGACTACTTGAACGAGCTGAAAGCTACTATTGCGGAACAAAGGTACATATTCATGCTGCTAAGACCTCTGTTAGTGGTTTTCACAAAGCTTCAGTGCGGAGCTGGACACATACCATGCTGATGTCAAGGAAGCTCAAACGAAGCTCGACCGTTTCCAGGAAAAACTTAACGAATTCCAGCTGCAGAAGAAAGAGGTTGCATCAGTCGTAGAAGATGCTGAACGACGCATTCATATGCAGAGGACCAGCACACGCGCGGAGATATTTCAGCTCAAAGGTATGCTCTTGTATCTTGTGCATTGGCGGGGTATTCAGTCATTGAACAGATGAAATGGAGGCACTCCAAAGCTTGCATATGTGGCAGGCGACCAAGATTCATCCGGAATTATTCGAATTTACTTATGCGACGAGTTATTGTATATCCATTCCTTGCATGAGGTACCATCCAATCGTTGCAGACATACAAATCAAACGGGTGGAGAAGAACGCCAAGACGGGACACAAAGAAGCCTTCCCTCTTCTAAGCGCATTGGTGCTGCGAACAGCAAACCAGCTTGTCGCTCAACACGAAAACCAAAGCATTCGTCAGGTACGGGTTTCATTGGACATTGATCCCTTCGCTACTGACCGCCGTCGTTGGCAGATCGTCCAGCGTCTGGGTGACTACTGGTCTTCTTGCTCGCAAGTCCAGGTGCAACTGAAACTCGTATCTATCAAGTTCCCTCTCTCGTTTGAAGAGACGCCAACCGGATTCTCCGCCACTGCAATGATTATGTTTCCACGCCTGAAAGCCAAGGCTTTGATATCGTTTATATTTGATACCCCGGTATTCTCATCGTGGCCCATGTTGATCCAGTCAACACGTTGTAATGTGAAGGTAGCATACGGACCCATCGAGTGAGTCCACCCGCCGACATGTTCTATTTAAGTACTAAGTCCTTGCAGTCGAAACGCGATCCAGAACGCTGTCACCGCACGTTTACGACAGGCTACTCCTATCAACAATCACGCATGTTTGCTGGACGCTTGCATGGAGGCATTGGAATGTTTTGCATAGGGTCAATATATGTATAATCTTACAGTAGTGTCTGAAATTTTCGTAGTGGATCCTGCATAATGTACTGTGTACAATAGGATCTACAGGGGACATAACTAGGCAGCGGACATGACTAAACAAAAATAGGTATCTCTTGAGATTCCAAGAACGTGAATGGTTCGTGAATGAATCTTGCAGCGACACATCAGATGACATTACTCAAGCATTCGAAGGAAGACTCACATAAATCAGCCAAGTAGACCTTGCAACCGCTCCTGGTTGTGATCCAGCACAGCCAGGAGGACGTTCACCACTTGGCGAGCGGATTGTATGTTCCTCCTCTCGTCATCAGCTTGGCCTCTCACCGAAGACCATAAGCAAGTCGCTTCCTTGGCGGCGCACGACGTTTCCCAGCTTTTATGCACATTGGCAAGCATGGCGTCCCATGACGAACGAGCTTCCTGTTGACCTCGTTTGAAACCTGCCCGTGTGGCTTGGTCACACCGCGCTTGCGCCTGCCTCAGCTCGTCCTGAAGCGAGACTGTAAACGCAGTCCGTTCCTCATCCATCCGCTCCCTTGTCTCCACGTTGGTGCGCAGTTGCTGCTCGAGAACGGAAACTTGCCCAGCAAGTTCTTCTGTCTCTCTGATCCGACACTGTTTTGCAGCATAGAGTTGCTCCTCGAGCTCCTGAAGACGCGAAAGCCTTTCCTTTGCAATACTCTCCGCCTGAGCGATCTGCAAACGAAGGAGGGTAATGGTACCCGAATCCGCAGGCGGTGGCAATTCGACCGAAGTTTCGAATACTGTGTTCAGGTGGTAGACTGCGGGAGAAGGGGTTACATCGGGAAGGAGAACTTGGGAGATTGAACCATAGCCAGAAGGAGAGGGCAAGGCAGATAAATTAGGAGTTTCTGGAACGTCCAAACCTATGGTGCTCACGCTAGGGGAGGGACCACCTGGGGTAAAAGGAGCAGCAACGTCTGCCAACCTGCCCTCCAAGTCCTCTCGCGCGAGGATTTGGGAGCTCTCGGCTGCCACCTGCTCCCAGGAAAAGATCGAACCGCGACTCAGATCATTGCCACGACCTTTCGGCCGTAGTGCTGGCGAGCTCTCTGATTGAGGTAACGGCGACAAATATGAAAGGTTGGCACGAGTCGGTAGGAGGCTGGATGGACGGGAGGGAGTCTGAAGCTCCGAGTCTGAGGATTTACACGTTGTTGTGCGTATCCTTGGGATTGCAGGGGTCGGCGCTGCAAGAGATGCCACTGGAGCAAGAAGTAGTTCAACATCTCCGATTTCCATGCTGTCCTCACTATTCCCTTCATCGCTCTGCAGAGCTCTCATCATAGAGTCTTTGCCACTGTTGCCAATACCAATTGTGGAAACCTGCCGTGTGTGATGGGCAAGTGGAGACTCGGGAGGCTGACGCAGCGAGCCTCTCAATGGGCTCGAGGTTTGACTAGATGCTTTCGAACGACCAAAACCAAATGCATTCTTGAACGAGGTGGAATTCAAGGGAGAGGGATGGCCGCGAGACGAGCTGGATGACGAAGCCGAAGAAGGGGGTCGCGTGGCCGGGGACGAAGTTTTGACCGTCTTGGCTGGTCTCACGGATCCAGCACGGGCCGGGGACGAACCAGATTTCACGGAAGATGGCTGAGCAATCCTGGACTTGGTAGGGGTAGAAGGCGCGGTCTGACTGGGGAGATTGACTTTAACTGCCAATGCTCTGTGTGGCAACGGACTAATAGGCCGCTCGACCTTGTCCGCAGAGGAACGCAGAGTACCCCTGCCCTTGGGTGAACCCCTTTGTTCAGGATCATCCTCTTCTGAGGTGCTGAACCGCCTCCGAGTCCCCACACGAACGGGGGAGTTAGGTTTCTTGATCGGCTCGACGATCGCCGATTTGGGCCGATACTTTGGCAATGCGGATGAGATGGTAGAAGGAGTCTTGGAGCGCAGTGTCGAGCGTCTAGAAGGGCTGGACGAAACGTTGGGTTCTGTGGATTTAACGCCATGCTCGTCTGCTTGCTTGAGGGTAGACTGTCTCCTGCGGGTTATGGTCTTGTAAGAGGGGCTATCCTCCTTTCCATGTGAGGGGGTGGGGGGCTTTGATTTCTGGGAGGCGGTCGAGTGGGTGACCGTGGTGGAACTCATGAGACTGAGGCGACGAGAGGAAGATTCTCTGGATTTCTTGGAGGCGCCGCCGCGGTCGCGAGAGTCCTTGTTGATCACGTCGGCGAGAGCCTTTCCAACGGACGTGAAATTAAGAGAATGGCGCAGAGAGGAGCGTGTCAAAGGTTTGGGTGGCCGGGAAGGCTTGGAGGTGGCTTCGGATGCCATGAGGACGATATGCTAGTCGCACTGTGAATGTGTCCGAGAGGATCTATTTAGAATGTCGTAGTTAGAGTGTGCTCCCTGTCGTCTGCCACGTCGTCCTCGTCGTCGTCCTCGCCGTCGTGGTCAATGTTGAAAACCAACCAAAGTGGCAAACCGTCGGTGTTTGTATTACCACATAAATCTACCTACTCCCGCGCGTTCCATGTACAAGAACACGTAGATCGTCGCGAAATTTACCGCCCCATACCACAAGCCTTCGACCAACAGTCCAACAGAGCTCATGTCCACTACCTGAGCCCTTAAAAGGATGTATGGAATCAGGAAATACCGGGGTTCCAAAAGTGGCGCAGGCAACAACGTCGCAATACTCGCCAGTGGCAGAACGAGGGTCTGCAGCAATGTCTGGTCACCAGCTGACCGGTACGTTTAGGGTCAGTTCCCATCTTCATCGATAGTGGTTAGACCATCTCACCAACACGCAGCCACCACGCCCATGCGCATGCTTGGTATCCGGGTATGAACAGGTAAGGTACAATCGGATGCAACATGAACACCCGTCGCCATACATAGAATGTGTAATGGCGATTATCAGCGAGTAAAAACGGATGGTGGACCCTTCATTATTCAATGCAGAAAATTAGTTGCGGCGATAGAAGACAGGCTGCAAGTCACTCACGTGAACTTGTGGACCGAAAATGCCATGAATGCTGAAAGCAAGGCTGTGAACGCAACTCTCCTATATTCAACTTATCAGTGACTTCTCTCCCTTGTCAAGACAGACGGACGCTTTAGTTCCAAACATGCGGCGAGCAACTTCGTTTGCAAGCTTCACGGGGCCACCGTGACCAAATAAGACTGCTGGCCACCCCATCAATGTCGCGAACGCGATAAAGTAGTACATCTGGGGTACATGCATGACGGGAACGTGGTTAGCCTTGTCACCTACGCAGTGTGGAAAGCAATGGTCAAATTCATGGATACGACAAGATTGCCTCCGAGATCCCGCACCTAACACGATGCCCCCATTCCAGAACACGAACGCCCCAAATAAGACGAACACGGGTATGTAAGACATGAAAGGTGACAGTAGCTCTGGAAGTGCGGCTGGGGCACTCGTGATCGACTGCAGAAAGTCGCCTGAAAGTATGTCGCAGCTGTAGTCAACAGCCAAAATGAAATCTATATTCCTCACCTAGGCCTGCCGACAATGCAGGTGGGTCGTGTAGAACTTTATTTCCGCGTCTGAACCGCAAGCGCATAAGCTGACTGGTGGCAAACGCATACATCACCCATATGATGTTCGTTTGACGGAAAAGACAACTGATGATACCTAGCTACAGGTTTTGCAGGTTAAAGCCTAGACACGTTCGACAGCACTGGGAAATGAGACGTACCACCATTGCAGGCACATGCCGGTGTTGCGTTGCGAGTATGGTCGTCAGCAGGACGGACACAAGACTGGGAACCTCTGTATAATACAGAAATCCATAAAACCAAGCTATTGGAAATGTGGATAACACGAGTGCTTCTGGACTCGGTGCGAGAAGCGGAGGGGGCCGACTTCGCTGATGAAACGCAAGGAGACGTGTGAGGAGGAGTGGGAGCGAGATCAAGGTGACCGTGACCGTGAACCGCAGCAATGCCAGGTTGCAACGAAACACGAATATCCGCTGAAGCAAAACACTGAGAATATACCTGCCGAGTCGACCATTTAATGACAAGAGTTGTATCATTGGAATGAAACATACAGTCCTGGCGGTGTGGTGATTTTTGGGTCCCAAGTCGACCACTCGTTCCTGCAATATGCCTGTGCTTGCGGCACATGGAAAGGTTCGTCCTGTCGATTGTCAGCATGGTGGTCAGCCTACAGACGAGACAACCACACCATGTATGGTTCGACGACTTCATTGTTGAATTCCTTCAACAAGGACAGTGCAACACCGCAGTACGCCAGGAAGAGTATTCTCGTGCTTTGCGGCATCCGCTGCAATATGTGACCAACCTCAGTAAATGGCAATGGTGTGCCGATGAAAGGGCAATTGAGAAAGTTGAAAGATGCAAGATATGTAAGTAGTGTAACCGACGGGAGCAATATACTAGTGACGACCTTCAATTCCGACCAACTCAATACAAGCGTCGTTCGCCAGTCCCCAAGTAAATACTTTCTTTCAAACAACCCGAGTGAGGAAAGTTCTTTCGACCTTGCCTCGTTCATAATTGCGGACCATGATGCACAGAAGAACCATCCCACTAGTTTGGCAGTACTAAACCATCCCAAGCTGGAATAGGCCGCTCTGCTTGAGGTGTGATGCGAGCACCATGGCGACGCTCCTTCGATTCTCCATAGTCAACGATAGCGGACTATGACATGTTAGCGAGCGGGTCAATCTATCGATATAGATAACGCCTACATGTGCAGTGACCCTGTTGTCCCACAGCACCACAGTACCAGGTTCCCACTTCACTCTGGCCTGCAAATCACCGCTTTTGTCGATGTGGTCATACAGAAACTTGAGAATGGTTTCTTCTCCCTGTCAGCGCGAGCAGCTACAACAGTATTGGATATGCTCACCTGATTCTTCACGTTTCAGACCGACGATGTATCTGGTAAACTGCCTGTTCACATAGAGTGCTTCCTCGCCAGTTACAGGGTGGCGTCTCACCACGGGGTGGACGTGCTCCACTGGTTCGCGCCGAACTATGCCTCCCCGCTTTCCTGACCGAGAAAAGTTGGCTTGTTCGGCTCCAGAGTGCACTGCACTCAGGGTGCGCAGGAATGCAACAAAAGGCGGGGATAGTTTCTTTAATGTAGACACCTGGGAGGTGAAGAGCGTGTCGCCACCTGTCGTTGGTTGTGAGAGGAGGAAGAAGGTCGTGAGCCCAGGGGGCTGAAGTTCGTAGGACACGTCGGAGTGCCAGACGGTAGAGGTGATACTGTCTTGGATTTCAAAGTTGAACGTCGAGTTGGCATCTCTGTTGAACGAGAAAGGATTCAGATATGCTCGAATAGAGGGGGTTAGAGGGAAACAGACTTGTATACAATATGGATTTGTGGGTAACCCTTTGGATGGCCAGATGTGGGATGAACGTGCAGTCTAGACGACAGATGTGAGTATGACCTGACTCGGATCGAGAGAGGTAGATAATAGCGAGTGAAACCATGAGGAGTATCCGTTTAAATCGACGAACCTTCCAAAGTGACGACCCCATTCCAGATAGGCTTCTGGTCCCTGGTCGATAAAGCCAGACTGGTCTCTGAAGACCATCAATCCACGTATAGCAACCTATTGTTGGACAATTATAGTAATACGATTCTGGTGGTTGCTGCAACATTTACCTCTAAAGCGAGTTGATCCCTCGCATCGCTGTCGAGATCTGTGAGGCGGATCCCTCGGACCTCCGTACCCAGGTTCGGGGTCAGCTCAATTACGCTCGTTGCACCTTTCAAAAATGCACGGGGGTCAGGGTGTTTGAAAGCACGGAAGCTAGGATCGACATGCTCAAAGGGGATGAGCGGGGGATGTTTATCTTGAGAGAAATGGGGCAGAATATGAGCATATTTGTATGCTTCGCCTTCTGCGCGAAGAGTCAGAGTCTCCCCTGCTTTGGTCACTGTTTCGATGGTAGACATTATCCTTGAAGAGAGGAGGGAAAAGTTCTCCTCCGTGCACTTTTGAAATGGTCACCTGTGTGTAAAATTCGTCATGTCTGGTGCAGATTGCGAGTGTGCGACCGCGTGTATTTTTGCGTTGGACGCGTTCCCGTCGACGTGACCAGCGATGGTCACCAGACAAGTATCGGCGGACTGTTGGCCCGCAAGTTGGACCGTCTTGTCCCCATTAGGAAATGCGAGTCTTATTGTCCACCAAAGACAATAAGCAACGAGTTGTGGTCTCGGCTCTACTAATCACTGCCAGTCCAGTGGATCAGTGCCCCGGTTCCGGCACACAACCCAGCACTGCTGGACACCTCCTGGGCACATACGCCAGTCTACGTTCACCAAAGGTGTGTCGGACAGCTGATAGCTACCCAACCAACCAAGTGAACCGAGATTGACTGCTATCGTCTACGTCACAGCTCATTTAATATGATCGCGACGCGCTTTTGTTTCGCGTAACTTACCCGGTGGGGTTCTCCCAGCTTTTTGTGTTGACATTCCACCTTGTCAAATCGGGCTTATTGTCCTCTCAATTCTCCACCGTCCACCGGTGGACCGTCTTTCCATTCCGAGACCACGCCATAACTTCCTCCACTCTCAAAAGGCCATGAAATCTCGACACAACGCAAAGTTCCCCGTCTCTTTCCAACACCCCGCCCTCTCTAATCCACGCCTTCTCTCGAGGAACGGCTTGCTATCCCATACCTGACTTTGGAATTCGTGACGCTATGAGGTCCACAGCCTTCAGCAGTGCAACAAACCTTTCTCCTCCTCGCCGTCGAGGTGTACCAGATGTTCCCGAAGATGTCGACTTCATCATGGAGCACCTGAATGACCCCAACTTCGACTATTCAGATATGCAATCACTCTCAGACTCCAGTACAGACGTCTGCGAGCTCGAGAGGAAGAAGGTCTCGGATGCCGGCTCTGTTCGTCTTTCAGAGTTCGATGCACAGTCTCGCTCAGAGTCTCTGAGGTATTCCACCGCATCCAAGACAGAGACCCAAGACGCCGCATTCGACTATGACGAGTCAGTGCAACACCTGTCATGACCCCTTTCTTTTCTCACTACCCCTCCACAGCGAGTCCATTTACCCCGAGGTTCGCGCTGCTGTTTCCAGCGTCGATGATATCACAATGCCCGCCAACACATTCCGTACATGGCTGCTTGGTTTATTCTACACAATAGCCCTCTCTGGAATGAACCAGGTCTTCTCACTGCGATGTCAGTAATTCGTTTCACTGTCCCTCGATCAAACTGACATTCGCCATTAGACCCCTCGGTTCTCATCACAGGTGTTATCGCTCAGTTGACAGCGCTCCCGCTTGGCAAAGCCCTTGAGCGTGTTCTCCCCACTACTCGCTTCCGCACTTTTGGCTACACCTGGACACTCAATCCTGGCCCTTTCAACATCAAAGAACACGTCCTCATCACTGTGATGGCCAACCTGGCTGCCAGCGGCGCATACGCGACCGATGTTACTGCTTCGCAGCGCATTTTCTACGGCCAGACCCCCAGCCGTTCATACGAACTCTTGCTTGTTATCTCGACGCAGTTGATTGGCTTCTCTTTGGGTGGTGTCCTGCGCCAATTCCTCGTCTACCCTAGCAGCATGATCTGGCCCGGCGCCTTGGTCAACTGTGCACTCTTCAATACTCTTCACAGGTCGTATGGCAAGCCTGACCACCGCCACATTTCTCGCCACAAGTTCTTTGCCATTGTCCTTGCATGCAGCTCTTTGTGGTACCTTCTTCCCGGGTTCCTTTGGACTGGTCTCAGTGTTTTCAACTGGGCGTGCTGGATCGCACCAACCAATGTCGTCGTCAACAACTTGTTTGGCACGTCTTCAGGTCTTGGCATGGGCATTTTTACGTTCGACTGGTCCATGGTATCCTACTTTTCCAACCCTCTCGTTTCACCAGTGCGTTCAACTCCCTGGATTTTGTATTCCATTTCCCTTATCCTCGTTTCAGTGGTGGTCAGAGGCAAATACGGGCGCGGGCTTCGTCATCTGTTTTTGGATTTTGGCACCCATCCTTTACTGTGAGTCGTTTCCTTTCATTGTTGGCTCTCTTTCCTAACCCTTCTTCCCAGACACAAACAGTTTCTTTATGAGTTACTTGCCGATATCATCGTCGGTCGCCTTCGACAATACTGGCATGGCTTATAATGCAACCCGAATTCTCACCAACGGCGCTTTCGACGTCAGCAAATATGTGGCATACTCGCCAGCATACCTCTCTTCCACACTAGCAATCGCATACGGCATTGCGTTTGCTGCATTCTCATCCGTCATTGTTCACACCTTCCGTAAGTATCCTTTTTATTCTTATAGCCTCTAGTCTGAACTCTATCGTAGTGTGGTACCGTCGTGACATACTCAAACGCCTGAGGAGCAGTTCAAGGGACGAGCGTGACGTCCACTTCCGCCTTATGCAAGCACATCCCGAAGTTCCACAATGGTGGTATGCTTTGTTGGGAGTCACAATGTTGATTTTGCTGTTCGTCGCGGTCGAGGTCTACCCTACCGACCTTCCCATTTGGGCAGTTTGCGTTGCGTTGTTCCTCGCTGCGGTCATGTCTGTCCCTGTTGGCATGATCCAGGCGATCACGAACCAATCGGTCGCCGTGGCCGTGATTTACGAGCTCCTCGCCGGTTACATGCTTCCAGGCAAACCCGTGGCCGTCATGATCTTCAAATGCGTTGCTTATAACAGCACAAGCCAAGCGGTTGGGTTCACTGCTACCCTCAAACTCGGTCAATATATGAAGGTTCCTCCTCGTCTCATGTTCCTCTCTCAGATGGTCGCCGGTATCGTTTCCAGCATCGTGGTCACTCTCGTCCAAGACTGGATGTTTACAAATATCGTGGACATCTGTCAATCCAACCAACCTCAGTTCTTCACATGCCCCTCTACAGCCGTATTCGCTACCTCTTCACTGCTTTGGGGGGGCATTGGGCCACAGAGACTTTTCAGCATTGGGAAGATGTATAGCCCGATCTTGTCGTTCTTCGTCCTCGGCGCCGTCCTTCCCATTCCCTTCTACTACCTAGCCCGCAGATTCCCTCTATCCTACTGGCGCTATATCAATATTCCGGTACTCTTCGCTGGACTTGGTTCGATGCCTCCCGCGACAGGTATCAATTACTCCTCGTGGTTGATAGTGGGCTTCTTCTTCCAGTGGTTCATGCGGCGCTACCACTTCCGATGGTGGATGCGCTACAACTACATTCTCGCCGCTGGCCTTGACGCTGGAGTTGCGTTCGGCACGCTGTTCATCTTCTTCTTCCTGCAGATGCCCAAAGGTGGCGTCTCCGTCAAATGGTGGGGCAACACTGTCTGGCAGAACACCGCCGACTTCCTTGGCACACCGTTCCGTGTGATGCCCTCCGGACAGACGTTCGGTCCATCGACATGGTGATGACCTCGCACAACATTCTGAAATACTCGGACTCTGTACGCATATACTTTGTACATTGCCTCGTCCCTAAACTTTCCTTTATGACTGGTGGCCGCGACTCTACATTTTCTTCTCATCGCTCTGGCCCTTATGCTCCAACTGCCACATCCTTCTTTATAGCCGATTTTGCATTACCTTCGTCCTACAATTATTTTCTTTCGGGTTTTAGACAAGTTTGGTGACCCATTCCATAAAGGTTACAGTTTGTATGTACCAAGTACTTCACCCTAACGCATCAATGACAATCACACAAATTGGACAAATCTGACTGAGGATTGAGTATCTTCCTAGTACTAGTAGTAGCCTTGTTTCATCTCGTGGAGTAATCGTGCACGGTACAAGTAGCATGACGACTGCAGCGACGTCGCACCAAATAGATATTTCCAAAAGACAAGAGAATATTCAACTTGGACTATTCAGGAACGCCCCAAATTCTGACCTCCCTCCCGCTCGTAGCCCAAACCTCCTTCCCTTGATCACCAAACACAAGATCCGTCACGTCGCTTGCCTCCTCAAAGCGAACCAGTTCTTCCCAAGTTTTGTGTGCAAACAAACGGATACCCCCACTTCCAGCGACACCAAAGAAATTGGCGCTGTAATCATAGATGACTTTGTTGATCTTGAACGCGTCACCGAGCGGTATCGAATGCGCAGTCGTCATTTTCCTGAGGTCCCAGATAGCGACAGAGGACGGGCTGTCGGGTGCCAACAGGTGATAGCCGTTTTCGGAGAACGACAGGGTATGGACCGGGAACGAGGTACCCTCTGGCGAAATGGTGGCAGCCACGGCGCCTGTGCGAACATCGGAAATTTGGATCTTCGACGAAGGCGTGCCAAGCGCGAGCAGTGCACCATCTGGATGGATGCCGAGCGAGGTGATGTGTTCGTCTACAGGCGTAGACTGATATACCTGAGAGAAGTCGGAGAGCTCGTGCAGGGAGTATGTTTTGTCGAGGGAAGAGTACGCGACTAGCGTCGAGGTGGGGTGAATGACGAGGCCAGTCAGATCGCTCTTGTGCGTCTTGATCGTGGCTTTGGGCAGGTATTCGCCAGAAGCGCTGTCGTGTGACCAAATTTTAGCGATCTTGTCGGCACCGGCGGAGAGCAATAAAGTGGGTTCGCCGTCTCGTTCTCTGAAAGCGACATGGTTGATTTTCTTCGTGTGCCCCTTGAGAGATGCAAGCACTTTGTCCGTGCTCCTGTCATAGAGTTGAACAATTTTGTCGTTGCCACCGGTCAAAAATTGGGAAGGGTTTGCGCGCGAGATGGCAATCGAATTAATGCCAGCAGGGGAGGCCGAGTGGAGGGAGGAAATGGTTTGTTTCGCCGCAAAAGTTTTGATCTCTGCAGGTGTGGTGTACCCAGCGGGTGCCTTGCGCTTTTTGCGCGTGGCAGACAGGGTTTGTTGGGTGTCGTCAATCTGGTCGATGACGTGCTTTGGTAGGGCGGTCGCGGGAGACTCGTCTGCCATTTCGACGTCTGCACCGTTGGTTGGTGCGGCGGGTATGCCCATGCTAGCCTGGACGTTGGCAAGGGCCCTGCACGTCTACATGTTAGGACACGTAGAACGCGAAAATGAGAGCAGAGGGCATACTCTCTGGCAGCGTCGCGTTCTCGCATGAGACGAGCAACGACGCGTTGAGCTGCGTCCTGTGCATAAAGGGCATAGCTCAACTCTTGCCTGACGCTGTTGTATTGTTGTTTCAGCGCGAAGGTCTCCAACACGAGGGCGTCCCACTCGTTTTGCAGAGTGTGAAGGAGCGCTGGGATGGAGGTCGCGGTCGGTGGTCTCGGAGGGGCAGCCTTGGGGTCTAGGACGAGGTCAGTGCACGTAAGGAGGGGGTCGAGGACGGAAACACGGACTGGCTTTTATTGAGAGGAGGTCAGACTCCTCGAGCTTTTCGCCGGTGAGGGGGTCGGTGCCGTTGTCGTTGATGTACTTGAGGATGAGACGGCGCTCGTAGACATGGCCCGACTTTGCGGACACAACGGGGTCCTGCGGAGGCTCGCCTGAAATGCCACAGAAAAACATGCTGAGCTCGTCGTTGTTGATGTTGTCGACACGGTCAGAGTCTAGTTTTGTTGTTGTTGGGTGTTTGCATTGCAGATTGGGCACTGACCACCATGGCAGACGTCAAGAAACAGCAGCTCGTCCTCGCCTTTGTGGATTTCCTCAACGAATCCATACAGGACGGCACCGTCAAGGACGACGACAAAGAGGGTCTTGACATCGCAAGTGCGTTGTCCGCTTCTCCTCATCTCACAACCCTCCGAACCACCCTTGCCAGTCCAATGCATCGGCGAGGCCTTTGGCGTTGACCCATCTGACGATGCCCAGCGCAAGCAGCTCAGCATCAAGCCAACGAAGCTGCAGACCATATTCGATGTCTTCCTCAAGACCAAAAACAAGGTCGGATCATCGTCCTCCACATCCGCCACGTCCGCGCCATCCACATCTGTACCGCCCAAGACCCCGTCCGGAGAGGACAAGAAGAAAGCAGAGAAGCTCAAGCAGACCGGGAACACGCAAATGTCCGCCAAAAAGCACGATGCGGCGATCGAATCGTACACCAAGGCAATCGCCCTCGACCCCACCAATGCCGTCTATTTCTCTAATCGCGCCGCCGCCTACTCTAGCAAAGGAGACCACGCCGCCGCAGTCGAAGACGGGAAGAGGGCCATCGAGGTCGACCCTTCCTTCGCCAAAGCTTATTCACGCCTAGGGTAACACACTTCGATTCGTCCATCCGACGTAAACCACTCAACCCCCCCTTTTTTCAGTCATGCGCATTACAGTTTGGGCGACTACAAGGCCGCAGCAGACGCGTTTGGAAAGGGTGCTGAGCTGGATCCGACCAACGAGAATCTCAAATCAGGGCTCAAGAATGCAAGAGACCATCTGCCTTCCGAGGACGAGGATGATGGCCCTCCCCCGCTCATGCCCGAGGATCAACTTTCCTCGTCATCTCCGTCCTCGAACCCCGCTGGTTCGGGTGCAGCCCCAAACTTGGCTGGTCTCGCGGATATGTTCGGCGGAGGGGGCGGCATGCCCAACTTGGGAAACATGATGAACAATCCGATGATGATGCAAATGGCACAACAGTTGATGGCCAACGGTGGTATGGAGAGACTCATGTCTAATCCAGCCGTGGCAAGTATGGTACGCTCGTCTTCGTCTTCTGCTTCTGGATATCTTACATCTATTCGCCATCAGATGAATCGTGTTCAGGGCGGACAAATGCCTTCGATGGAGGAACTCATGTCCGATCCAACGTTGAGAGATCTGTACGTCTCTTTTTGCCTTCGATAGACCCGTTGTTAAGCGAGGCACAGTGCCAGCCAATTTGCCACGTCCAATACCAGACGATGAAACTCCCGGTTCTCAAGGAGGATCTTGGTCAAAGCTCAGTGTCGGATCAATCTACTTCAAGTTGTATTAGAGTCTCCAATGCACAGCTCCTAGCCCCTCTTTTAGCACAATAAACGCATTCAGAGACCCAGTGGAAGATATGCTCAACGTTAACGATATCAATAAGTACAGTAAACTACGACACAGACTGAATGTATGCTACGACCAATAGAATAGATGATGACTTGCCTATATGTATACATACTAAACCAGAGCTAGATAACCGACCATTTATACAATAAAAAGGATGACCAACGTTGCGGAGACGCGAATTCTAGGTATTAAGAGAGCCACCGGTAGAGTGATGGGACCCTTCCGAGCCGTTATTGTGGGCATGACTATCAGACTGAGGTGATGCTGCAGATGTGTGAATGCGCATCTTCTCTGCCAGCTTGCGGCTTAGAGCGGGAGGGACAAGATCTAGCTGCTTGGGAAGGTCCACTGGATGGCCCTGAACAAAAGGTTGAGTATTTTACCTGTCGCTGACACTGATACTTACATGGGCCAAGTGATAACGCAGGCCACTCAGTTGCTTGTACCGATTGGGGCAGTTTTCATGAGGACATTTGTATTGCTTCTTCGCGGTATCTGCCCCCTGACTCAACGTGGATGCTTCCACGAATGCGGGAACTGCAAGACCACTGATGTAAGACGAGACGAAGCTAGAGGTGATGGCATGCTGAAAATGGGCTTTTGAACTGGGGCAGACGACCATCAGACAATGTCTTCCATATCAACAATCAAGCTCACATCTGAAGATGATACTGCAGTCCATTAATGCTCTGATGACATACATCAGCCGAAATGAACGCGAAGATAGAGGGTCTGTGAATACCTTCCAAGATTTACCACATCCCTCCAAGCCACACCGATACGGTCTGTCCCCTCCCGAGTCATCCACATGTGCATTTTTGTTGTGATCCGAAAGGCCACGCGAGGTGCAATAACTAGCACGACTCGACGTCTCATTCGGCGGCCAGCAGCTCTCGTGGCCACAGGCGTAAGGTTTGATGGAAGAACTGTAATGAATGAGACATTGATGTTCTGCTGGATTTACAGGGACTTACTCGGGAGTCGCTTGCAAATCCGACGACAAACGCAACGGCGTCTGTGCGTCATGCCGTTTGTTAGAGCCCGAGCCAATTTTTTGCCTGGGGATAGGGCGAAAAGAATGAAGCTCACGGTCCTCGGTGTTGTTTAGCACGTTGTCTAAAGATGGACGTTTCGTGTACGGCATCCCTATGGTACGAGGGGAAGGAGTCGACCGTCGGACTAGTTGGGATGCGTGTACAGGGTTGGAGAAACAATAGTGGTCAGGCGTTGTGCGAGATGGGCCCGCTTCTGGTTGGGTGGGTGTGTTTGCATTGCAACGCTCGGGCTGATGGAGGGCATACTGGATGTCAGGCGGAGAAGTGGTCGATGGCCTCGACAATTGGTGACCGTGACGGCTCTGCTCTGGGGAGACGTGGCTGTGGTGATATTCGCCATGCTGTTCTCGGCCATGCATTGTCTCCACAACGCGAGCACGAGAAGGGCCAGAATAATGATAGCCAGGACGTGATTCGGAGAGAGAAAGCGGATCAGGAGAAGCAAGGAGAGTGTGCTGAGCATTGACGTCAAGCTGTGGTTCTGGAGAGGGGTGATAGTACGTGTCAGATTTGTCGAGAAGCGAGACTGAAGACACGTGGGTGGCCCGCTGCTCACGGTGTGAGGTAACTGAAGTTGCAAAATAGGAATCGGCGGAGCTAGGTACACGAAGAGAGCTAGATCGTGGTGCTGGCTGGTGCCGGGTCGTCAATGCAGCCTGTGAGAGGCTAGGCTCCTCGTGTGCAACGGGTGGCGTGTAATGATCGACCTGCACAGGATGAGCGGAAGAGGCGTGAACCGGAATGGCGGTGTGCGGCAGACTGCGTTGGAGCTGATGAAATTGATGCAGACGATCGTTGTAAATGTTGGTCTGATGCATGTCCTCGACGTAGGATGATGCCTGAGGGGCTGGCGATGTGGAGCTGACGGAGAGCGCACAGGTGGATGGCGAAGAATCGTAATCGAATGGAGCAAAGACAGGTGCAGAGGTGCTGTCTGGTGGGACGGAGGCAGTTGGAAGGACTAGCGATTGACGTCGATTCGAAGCTGCATCCTCGGCGTCTTTTTCATACCGGAGTGCGTGCTGTGGAGAGGACAAGGCTGAACTGAGCGAGGAGGAGGAGTAATGGAATGGAGCAGTATAGTCGACCAATTGGGGGATGAGCTGTGCATGCTGTACTGCTGGTGGTGTACCTGCGAGGACGTCGACGTTGTTTTGTGACGTGGACGGGTCGTGCCAATATGACGATGGCTCGATCATGGCGAATGCGTGCAGTGGGCAGGGCAGGGCAGGGGCGGACACACGTTTTCGCTGGAGGAGTCTCCACCTGAAGGGGAGTGAGCAACCAGGGTGGAAGAGGAGAGGAACGGCTAACCTGTTACGGCAGCCCAGACCACTGCGTTGGAGCTCCTGGCCGACGCGACCCCATTTACCGCCGAGACGGTTGTAGGCTCCAATGAGCTTGTCGTCTTCGTCGGGGGTCCAGTCGTCTTTCTTGAGCGATGGATCGAGGGCCTCGCGATAACGCTTTGAGCACGCGTCGTCTGTACGACCGGGGATGTTCCTGGCGATGACGGCCCATTTTGCAGAATGGATCTTATAGAGCTCTAAAAGGATATTATCTTCTTCTCTGCTCCAGGCAGTTTTCTTCACGTTCGGTGATAGGGAATGTAGCCACCGCTGGGTAAGTGATGATGAGATCGGACGCGAGCGAAGAAGCGGATGATTGACTTGCCTTCCTGCACGCCTTGTTGGTCCTGCCCGGTACGGACAGCGCGACCGCCTTCCAGTTGTCGACCTCGCCGTGGACGGCGACAGCGTTCGCGAGGAGCTGATCTTCGCTGGAAGTCCAGGGACGACCTACGGCGCGTTCGGACATCAAAGGGATAACTAGTTCTGTAGTGGCTCCGAGTCTACGCTTCATATAAGCCTCGTCCACTTATGTAACTCGCTCCACCTCGACCATCATGTCCGACACCGTCCACGACGACGAGGACATAGACGTCTTTGGCATCGCCAACATTCCCGCAGCAAAGAAAATACGCACTTCCGAGCCACGCACCTTCACAACAGATCCCGCGCCGCATGTCCTCCAACAAGTACGCCCCATCCAGTCTAGTCTCCTCGCAACAACTCACCCCCTACAGGACCCCCTCAATCATTCCTCCCTCGTCACCCGTCCAACTGACACTCAGATCAATGTAAACATTCCATACAATGACATGATCCTGCCCGTACAAGGCCCAGAAAACCCCTTTGCCGATCAGAACCGTTTCCTCAACCAAAACGCGCTTGCCGGGCACGTTGAAGAGCAGGCCATGTCCGACCATGCCTTCAAGGCACAGCATCTCACACACGCCATCCTAGGCTACTCCGTCAATCCCTCCGTCGACCCAAACGCACCCGCCGTGCTCGGCTCCCTCGACACCGCATCCCAAAATGGTTTCGCCACCATAGACGCTTTCAGGTCCACAAAGGCCCAGAAAAAGGAGCTGAAACGAAAAAGAAAGGACAGAGGAAACCTCGACATCATCGACGGCGACGGCGCTTACGTCGGCCCATGGGCTTCTTGGGAGGGCGAAGATCAGGCCTCTTTCCTCGACGGCGTCGAAGAGGACGACTCGGGCGAACCAGAACAAGAGGAGGAACCAGAGCCTTCCTTCGTCAAAAAGAAAGCCAAACCAAAACGTGGCGGTGTTGGCCAAGAGACGTCCATCTTCCATGGCAAGTCTATGACCGATTACCAGGGCAGGACCTACATGCATCCCCCCTTGGCGGACGCCCCACATCTGTCCAGCGAGGCTGGCTCCCAGGAGACCTTCATCCCCAAGACGTGCATCCATACGTGGACCGGCCACACACAGGGTGTATCCGTCATTCGTCTCTTCCCCGATACTGGCCACCTTTTGCTCAGTGGATCAATGGACACAAAAATCAAGGCACGTGACAGCTCTCCCCTCTTGCCTCGTTTTTAACACAGCCCATATACATAGCTTTGGGATGTATATACCCATGGAAATTGCCTTAGGACCTTCCACGGCCACGTTCAAGCCGTCAAGGACGTCACGTTCTCAAACGACGGTAGAAAGTTCTTGTCCTGTGGCTATGATCGTCAAATGAAACTATGGGACACCGAGACCGGTCAGTGCCTCAAGCGGTTCAGTAACGGCAAGACGCCATACGTCGTCCGCTTCCACCCCGACGATGACAAACAGCACATCTTCCTCGCTGGTATGTCGGACAAAAAGATTATCCAGGTACGCCCCGTTTCCACCTTGTTTCCTCACGACGGAGGCTAACCGGCTGGCTGCCGTTAGTACGATATGAATTCGGGCGACATCACCCAGGAATACGACCAACACTTGGGACCAGTCAACACAATTACGTTTGTCGATGAAAATCGTCGGTTTGTCACCACTTCGGACGATAAAACGATCCGGGCATGGGACTATGATATACCTGTCGTAATCAAGTACATTGCTGAACCTCACATGCATTCCATGCCAGCCGTCACCTTGCATCCCTCGAGTTCGTACCCAGTTTCTAATCGGCTCTCCATTCCCATTATCTGACTTGTTTGCACTCGTGTGAATACAGAAAAGTACTTTGCTGCCCAGTCACTAGACAACCAGATTCTCGTGTACAGCACCGACAATTTCCGTCAGAATAGGAAGAAAAGGTTCGCGGGGCACTCTGTCGCAGGATATGCGTGCCAGGTGGGATTTTCCCCGGATGGAAAGTGGATTAGTAGCGGAGACAGTGAGGGAAACGTGGTGTTTTGGGACTGGAAGAGTGGACGAATCAAGTCACGGCTTAAAGCACACTCGAAAGTGGTTATTGCCCACGAGTGGTTGCCACATGAGACGGTCAGTAAGATCAATATCATAACGTCTGACCGGCATTGACCGTGATATGCAGTCCAAAGTAGTAACAGCATCGTGGGACGGTTTGATCAAGCTATGGGTAAGTTGTCTTGAGTCGGAACGAGTCGCATCATCTAACACGGTCTCGTGCAGGACTGAGATTCGACGACAAATGTATTCCGTGTACCATCTTTATAGTCAGTCTCATGATATTTGAACAAGCCGTTGAGATCCGGCAGTGACTTAAGCCCGTACGTCATCGATAACAAATATACTCGACTACTAAACCTGGTGTATTGAACCCGGAGACGGAAGGACGTCCTAAAACGTAAAAGCACCGGGTATTCCGCTCCCTCGCATGTTATAGCAGACTCGGAGCCAAGTGCAACGGGCGCATTTGGTTTTGAAAATTGAGTAGTATTTGAGGCCGATTTAGGCCCACGGAAGAGTGAGCATTTGGGGTGGGCACTAGAAAACTATGAGTACGTCATCCCCGAATAGGTAGGCTGGTTTACAGGAATATCCACAGACAAGTCCCCCCGCCGTCGTGACGGATCCGATGGGTGGAGGAGATAAGGACGCTCTCAGGGGAGTTTCATTGTGCCTGGGCCACCTCAGCCCGTAAGGACACGATTTAGTTGGGATTCAGGACTGCAATGACGCTTCTGGAAGCACCAAGGTTCCCGTCAAGCATAGCTTGTGCCTGTATTTCCCTCGAACGAAAAAAAAAGGTGCGTGGCGGCCGAAGTGAGCTGGTTCCTGATGAGTCCCAGTGACCGGTCCACATGGTTCACGATCAGCACACTGTTTTCTCATATCCGTCCGCTTCAGGATCTGAATAAAAGCATGTCCCTCTTCCCGCCCTTATAACCTCCTCAATCAGGTCCCTGCCTCACAATGGTTGCTGCAAAATGCTATCTGGCGCTCCTTTTGGCCTGTCTCATCCAGGTTTCGCTTGCTCTCCCAGTACGTTCCTCCTCCGCTCCCTTACTTGTGCCAACTTGATCCCCTCATTACAGACACCACCCGAGCCCGTCGCCCGGCACCCCGTTGAGGTATTACTCCACCCTTCAACTCGCTAGATGCCACCTTCTGAATAGGTGCTCTTTAGGGTCCCGTCCCAGATTACTTCGGTGGGAGCGGTGGTGGCGCTGCCGACTGGTAGACAACGATCCATTATTTCTCGTGAGCTCCGTTCCCAGCTATGTTCCAAGACGTCCCCTCATATTAACGCGCCTTTGAAGCACTTATACCCTGCTATTGATGTCTGTATCCCAAAAAAAAAAAAACAAGGGCATCGCCGGTTCATATACGATCGCCATCACACACGGTCGATCCCATCAACCGAGCGTTGCCCTTCTTCACCAATTTCTTTCTTGCGCCCCCTACACAACCTGTATTCAACACACTCCTTTATCGGAGGGACTTAACTAGTTTTCCGGATGCATTCTAGATGCACCAACCTGTAGTACTCGTGCGGAACATGTATCCCAATATTTACCTTTTCTTTTTTTCTTTCTTAACAGTCCACTTCGATTGGCGGTTAAGGCGGATATCACGTGAGGGTTAGGGCCTGCCACTGGCAGGCGCGTTTCTACGCGTCTTGTCAATCTCACTCAGCAACCACCATGTCGATGCTGGACGAGCCCGTTCCTCAGGATGATCTGATGCGCGACAGGACGCGTGTCTTTGAAGAGTTTCTCATTTCCGACTCTCCCGTTTACAACTATCGAGACGAAATCGCTCGCTTGCTACGCTTGGACCACACGCGTCTCATCGTCAATATCGATGATCTCCGCGACTACAACAGAGAATATGCGGACGGTCTTCTCAAACACCCCGTCGACTTTCTCCCAGCCTTTGACGATGCCTTGGTGAACATCGTCCACCAAATTCACGACGCCGAAAAACACGAGCTCGAAGGCAAGAGCTATCGTGTAGGCTTTAGTGGATCTTTTGGTGATCACCATGTCAGTCCGCGAACCCTCAAAGCCGAACACCTCGGAAAGATGATATCTTTAGAGGGTATCATCACTCGCTGTTCCCTTGTTCGGCCCAAAATGCTGAAGTCAGTGCACTATTGTCCTGACACGAAACTTTTTCATTCGCGCGAATATCGCGATGCCACAACCTCCACTTCTAATCTTCCCCCAACGTCCACCGTCACTCCCCAACAGGACGACGATGGCCATCCTTTGCAGATGGAGTACGGCCATTGCGTATTTCGGGATCATCAGCGGATCAGCATTCAGGAGATGCCCGAGCGCGCCCCTGCAGGACAGTTACCGCGGAGTACGGACATCATTCTTGACGATGACCTTGTTGACAAGTGCAAGCCGGGTGATCGTGTCCAATTGGTTGGTTTTTACCGCAGTGTGGGGGGTGGCTCCAATGGCGCCTTCAAGTGAGCGTTGGTTTACATTCGTACCGATGTAGCCACTCAGATGCTCTTTCAAGATCTCTTATCCTCGCAAATAACATCAACCTTCTTTCCTCGAAGATAGGAGGTGGAATTGCACAGACTCCACTGACTGATATCGACATTCGGCAAATCAATCAACTTGCCAAACGGCGCGACATTTTTCACCTGCTTTCGCAGTCACTCGCCCCTTCAATCTTTGGACACGACAAAATCAAAGAAGCTATTCTACTTCTTCTCCTCGGTGGTGCGGAGAAGAACCTTCCAAATGGCACACACATTCGTGGCGACATCAATTTACTCATGGTTGGCGACCCATCGACCGCAAAATCACAACTCCTTCGCTTTGTCCTCGGTACAGCACCACTCGCGATTGCAACAACTGGGCGGGGGAGCTCTGGCGTCGGTTTAACCGCCGCCGTTACGACCGATCGAGATACAGGCGAACGTCGCCTTGAAGCAGGGGCAATGGTCCTCGCTGACCGTGGCGTAGTCTGTATCGACGAGTTTGACAAGATGTCAGACATTGATCGTGTTGCAATACACGAAGTCATGGAGCAACAGACGGTCACTATCGCCAAGGCGGGCATCCACACAAGCTTAAATGCTCGGTGCAGCGTCGTCGCGGCCGCTAACCCGATATACGGACAAGTAAGTCATTGTCAGGAAATTCTGACGATGCCGCCTTGACATCCCTGTGCAGTACGATATCCATAAAGATCCCCACAAAAACATCGCCCTCCCTGATTCACTTCTCTCACGTTTCGATCTTCTCTTTATTGTTACCGATGACATCGATGAAGAACGCGACCGTAAAATTGCAGACCATGTGCTTCGGCTACATCGGTACCTTCCTCCTGGGTTTGAGGAAGGGACACCCGTACACGACAATCTCACCCAACCGTTGGCTGTTGATGGGCCTGGTGTCGCTCCGATCGAACAGGAGACTGCTGGAGGATCCGGTCCGTTCGAAAAATATGACCCACTTCTCCACATTGGTTTCACCGCCGCAAAGTCTCGCACTCGGAGAGGCAAGCAAGTAAAAATAGAGATTCTCAGCATCACTTTCGTGAAGAAGTACATCCAGTACGCGAAAAGCAGGCCAGCGCCCGTGCTCACGAACGGCGCGGCCAATCATATCGTGAACGTGTATGCAAACCTCCGCAACGAGGAGGAGAGTCAAGCCAACAGGAAAAAGGTAAACTCAATTTTACCATTTTCTGGGTGACTGAAACATGGCTTGTAGACGGCACCATTGACCGCGCGTACACTAGAGACCCTTATTCGTCTGTCTACCGCTCATGCGAAAGCCCGTCTCTCGACCAAAGTTGAACAGGACGATGCAAGAGTGGCAGAAGAGATAATGCGCTATGCTCTCTACAAGGAAGTTGCGAAGCGACGCCGGCAAAAGAGAAAAAAGCGCAAGCTTAACCATGGCGGTGCTACCGCTGGCAAGGGGGAGGATGGTTCGCAGGATAGTTCGGATGAGGAAGACAGTGATAACGATGATGACGAAGACGAACAACCTGAGGTACCCGAACGCCTACATGTGCCGCAGGAACAATCTAACGATGGAACACTTCGGCCGCAAACGGAGAGCCAAAACTCCTTGTGGAAGGACGACAGTCAGGATGTAAGTATGTTCACGGCTCCGGCAACCGCGGGAGATCCTCCCAAGGAGAGCGGCGTTGCACCAAAACGGTATGTCCAACAGCCTCCTCTTCTCAGGACACTGTGACTTGACAAACTTTATTTTTTCTCGCCCTTCCCCTACAGGCTCCAGTTGTTCCGCTCTAAAGTGGCAAACTTGTTTGCGTCACGTCTACAAGATGAAGAACAGATCTTCTTGGCAGAACTTGTGGAATTTGTCAACGCCGGACTGCCGACGGATGAGCTATTTGGTACCGCTGAAGCTACTGCTATCTGCCAGCTCATGACAGATTCGGATGAGCTTATGATGAGTGACGGGATCATTTACAAGGTATGATATCGCCGCGGGCGCGGCCGTGGTTGTGGCATTTCCTATTCCCTATTCGCTTCGTTGCTTACCGACCATACTGTGTATCTTGCTGTGTTGTTGGGCACTAGACTAGGTTGAACGTTGATGGTCCCTGGGCCAGAGGCGTGGAGCTCCGGCTATAAGTTCAGCCTCTTTATTTTGGTCTCGAGGTACAGGGACCAATATTTGATTCATGGACACACATGCGGCAGACTGCATACGACCCACAGTAGTATGTGACAGCCTCACACCCCTCAGGAGGCAATGCGTTCCTACTGTCGACAATCATTAATCATCCCTCAGCCTGAGCACAGTCTTGACTTCGTCCATTCCCAAGCCACCAGACCCTAGTGCCGTCACGTTATCAAGAAGCTCTTCCCATCCATCGTTCTTCCCGTCAAACAACGCATCAAGCAACCGTTCGTGCTTCTGTAAATCTGCGCCGAGAAGGCGTCCGGCCGCCAATAATCGGCTCCACGGTTTTTCAATTCGGCTGCGCGACGTGTTCATCGCTACGTGTGAGGTTTCCGCCCACAGCTCACACTCTGCTTGCACAACACGCGCTTGGACGCGTGTCAGCCCATGCCGTGCTGAGCCTCGCGTCAGGCCTGGTCGGAAGAGTACTTGCCGTTGTAGTATGTGCTCTGATAGTCGTGATGCAGTCCGCCTGTAGAGTCTCGTGACGACGGTGGCTGGCAGTGTGCTCCGTAAAAAGGTTAAGTGGGATGACAGAAGCGCAACGGCCGGTAATAGAGTACTTGAAACGGTGGCTTCCATCGTACTGTCATCCAGGTCTTGGGTGTGACTATCGAAAAATGCGAGCTAGTCATGCCTCGTTCGATTGCGTCAGAGGTTTACTCACATGGCCAAGGCGGAGAAGTGGGACTTTAGAGCGCTTTCACATTCCCCGCAAATTTGTTGCACCAGCATGTCTTCAGCTCTGGAGGAAAGTTTCGCGAACTGCGCAATAAGCTCTTCAAAGATGGTTCCCTCAGAAGTTGGTACCCCGGCATTTGGCTGTGCATCGTGCCCAGCGAGAGAGGAGCGCGATCGCGCAGTCGTACGGAGAGACGCGCGATGGTTGATCTCCACCCAGAGTTCCAGGAAAAACTAGACATCGCTTGTTTGGAAGAACGAGCGATAAACGAGAGAGATGCTTACCACTTCCTCTCCCCAAGCTTGCATAGCATTCTCTATGTATTTCGCGCTCAACAAAGCCTTGCACAAGCGTTGGCTCCCTTCAACGCCCCCTGTCAGTTTCCGAGTGTCCGTCTTCGGGCCGTCCACACCGAGCCCACCGGGTACCGCGCGGACAAGAGCAGAAGAGAGCGTCTCGAACGCGTCCAGAGATGAAGATATCCGAGAGTGGTATAATTCCAAGATTGGGAGTTGAACGTGAATGAGAAATTGGGTGCGCTGTCGGAACGACGGTAACGGTGAGTAGCGATCTATGGGGTGAGGGTCTGAAAAGATATCGTTAGAACGGTCAAGTAATGACGCACCGGTAACCTGCTCAACAAGAGCCTTGACTCTCCGTGCCGAGGTTGTCGCCTTGAGATCAGCATCTTGGGACCGAAGGTTCTGTGTGTAGTCATGCCCATCATCATCAGAAATGACCCAAGCGTCAGAAGCACTGATGATTTCATGGTATTGGTCATCCGCGACTGCATCGTGTATGAGCCCCGTCTCAACCAAATAGAAAGTGATTGAACATACATTTTTTCTCTCCTTCCAGCCAAGCATTGAACCAGTCCTTTTGATCTAGAACTACTTTACTGATGCCTCCGCGTTCAGCTTCCCTTTTCTCGTCCTCTTTCGCCTCTCGGTTGGCCGGAACAAACTCATAGCCCATGTCGCGCAAGCTAGAATCAAAAAGCAAAGATTGATACACCGTATGCGCTAGCAAGGCTGGTCGTGTTAGCAGCATGGGAACCGAACGCTTGAGTTTTCGCTCAAGTATAGGAAGGAGGAGAGTCGTATAATCGTGCTGCGAATGTTTCGATACCTCTGAGAGGGAAGGTCAAATGGTATCACGTACCCACGCATTGACGTCCTGAAACTTGGAGCCGGAGATGAGTCTTTGTATGACACCTTCCATGAATGGCCGGTGGTCATGGGCAACATTGGCAATATGTGTAAAATACCACTCGGGCTGAAAATGAGTTTAAATACTCCGAAGTATTCATACGGACAACAAAGCCAACCCACCTTGTCTAAGCGATTCGTCTCTCGCTCGGAGTCGAAGTGGTATCTGAAACGCAATGCTACCGGCTGGACAAGTGCTTGTAGTGGATAAAGGCCCTCGGTTTCTCGAAGTGGATGGAGAGAATCTCCTCTACGTTTGGAATAGCAGTTAATTGGGGACATACAAATTTTCGGAGGGGATACGTACATCTCTTGCAACTTGAGCAGATCGGCGACGGCAGACTCGAATGCCGTACGATCCTCCGTACTCGCGGCAACATAATCGACAGTTGTAGGCCACTTAAGGACCTCGGAAGCGGATATGAGTATTCTGTAGTGCCCACGTCACTCAGCGAAACGGTGACCTAAGGATATAACATACGAAAACAAAGTTGCCTTCATGTCTGCCCACGTCTTGTCGCAAACTCTCTCAAGAAACGATATCAGATTGAGGGAGCCATTCGAATTGCCAACGTCTTCCACTCCGCCGCATGAATGTCTCACATCATTGACGAAGGCTAGCAGAGATTGGTATTTCGAGGTTGCTGCCGTGGTTATGGGGGAACTGCTGTGGCGTATTTGCGACAAAGCACTTTCGCTGAAAGCTTACATGAGTAAGCAGGAGAATAGGCTACGACCCATATCTCTTACCTCAGCTGTAGGGAGCGTTCTACGACGGCAACGTAGGACCGAACACTTTCGAGCTCCTTTAAAGCACGACGCATTGTTTCTATGTCCTCTAGCAAGGTGGGAGTATTGTCAGTCCCTGTTGGACCAAGTGCAGAAACCAGATCATGGGACAGGTAGGCAAGGTCGTCCTCGAGGCTGTCCCGCAGTGAGGCAAACTCTTTCGCCTTGTCCAGTTGTAGAATAGCCTCTATTCGTGTACTTGTCGTCAAATTGGCGATCTCTTTCTCTGACTTGATAAGCTGTGAAGGGATGAGCGTCGGACAGAGAGACGGGTTGGCGCGACACGAACCTGTTGCTCAAGTTGGACTTTGGTGTCGTGCGCATCATCCAGAATGCGCTGCAGGTCATCGAGATGAGCTGAATCTGCAAAACTATTATTGACGACGTCAAGAGCTGAACTGTGGGCGAGTTCAGCACTTGGCGGCTCCCTTGATTGCTTTACCACTTGAGAGGACATTGTGAGGTGACCCTACACAGTGGCAGTGTCTCAAAACATTGCTAGACCAATCCACGTGGTTATCTTATCTCTGACTTTTCTATTGCAGCAGTAGTGGGTATAATCTACGGTATATATCACATTCCGCATGCACTGCAAAAAGTTGATCAACATCACAGCGATAGTGACCCAAGGTAAAATGTACTCACAAATTGGATGCAGATACAACGGAGCTGCTACAGCTCCAATGACTCTACATACCTCACCACTTCATTCCAGTCCTTCACCCGTTGCACGAAATTCCTACGTTTCTCATTCGCCCGAGCTAAAGCCTCCTCGCCTAGTCGAGCGTCTTCTGCAAGAAAACTAGTATCTCCGTTCCGCAGTTCCACTCGTCTCGCATAGGCCATGTCATCATGCTCATCTTCAGGAAATGATAACCTTTTGTTCCATTGGTAGTCTCCAAAGAGCAACACGGGTGGTACGACATCATCTTCACTCTCTGGGACATGCTCGGCAGAGGCCATGGCATTCTCCAACGAGTCGTCGATCAATAGTTTTGCTCCAATGCGGATGCAGACCTCTGCCTTGGTGACTCTCTTGGGTATCACGTTGGGCTGATCTGGGACACCATCTGGTCTTTGCTGAGCAGCAAAGTGCCCGGTACATATTATTTCCTGGAAGCAATCGGGAAAATGTCGCTGGGTCCATTCCCAGCTGGCATCACGGATGTACTCGTTGCGAGCGGTGATGATGACGAGGTGATAGCCTAGGCGACGTAGGGCAGCGGTACCCTCTAGTGCACCCTTGATCGGCTGAATCGACGGCGCCCAATCTGTCGCGTACATATCCCTCACTTTTTTGTGGGTTTGGGCAGGCGTTCCCCAGCAAGGATTCTGCGATGGGCGTCTAGATGATCGGAACAGATCTCGAAGGAATGAGGGAACGTACTTTCCAGTAGTAATAGTAGTAAAAGTCATCTAGGCCGATGTTGGAGCCGTGTGTCTCGTTATGCCCTATTCATGCGACCCTTGAGTGAAAGAATGTGGGATTTTGGGAACGGGAAACGAACAAATTGCAATATACTCGTTAGTGCCACTCAAGACGTCATCTAGATCGATCGCTATGATGCCCTTGGGAGACGGCGAGGATGCGACAAGATTATTTTCCAGTGGTTCGGACATGGACGGGTATGATGGGGGGTATCGGGATAGATGCCGGAGCTATCCTGATCCGAGTCGGTACTACAAGAAACAAGTGGTAGAATCACATGTACACCGCCAACCATGCACGTCCTCTCGAAACCACTCCCTTCCTTGACCGACCTCGCTCGCATCTACGCCACACACAGACCCCACGTACAACGCGGCCTCACTGCTGGCTTCGTCATCTATGTCCTCCTAGCCGCGTACCAAGGCGTGGCGGCTCGCCCTCCGATCAAGGACAGCAAGAGTGTTCCTCACAGGGGCGGAAAGCCTCCTCGAGTCGCTGTGAGCTTCCTTTGACGATATACTGCAATTGTCCTCAATCTCACACCATGCCCCTTGCAGGTCGATGCACTATTTTATCAACGCCTCCGTGTCATCCTTAGAATAGTCATCCCCTCCATCCGTTCCAAGGAGGCCCTTCTCCTGGTCATGCACTCCAGCTTGCTGGTATTGAGGACTGCAATTTCTTTATACGTCGCCGCCCTTGATGGCAAGTAAGTCCTACTGTAATTGCTCAGCGTCGATCCATGCTCAGCTCGCTCGAAAGAATTGTCGCATCACTTGTTAGAGGGAGGTCCCTCGAGTTCCTTCTGAACATCATTCGTTGGCTTCTTGTCGCAATACCAGCAACTTGGACGAACAGTTGGCTGAGCTATATCCAGAACAAGCTCGCTATTGCTTACCGAACCCGTCTCACCCGTGAGGTGCTCGAACAATACCTTGGCGAGAAATCCGAGACACCTGACTCAAAGATTTATTATAAGATTTGTGAGTGAATCTCGCGACCCTTGATTCTCACTTATCACTTTCGTTTGCAGCAAACTTGGATGATCGGATTAAGAACGTTGACCAGTTAAGTTTCAGAACACCACTTACTGCTCCGAGGCACTGACGGACACGTAGAATGATTACACACGACATCCAACGCTTCTCCGCACACCTAGCAGCCATCTATGCCAATTTGGCCAAACCTATACTTGATGTTATTCTTTACAATTATCAGCTGTCCCAGAATATCGGTGCAGAGGGGCTCGTGCTCCTCACGGTATTGATACAGTCATCTTCTGCATTGTGTACGTGTTCGTTGTTCTCGAAAGTAACCCCTGAATTGACACACGCTGCTGTAGTACGAGCAGTGACACCTTCGTTTGGAACATACACCGCTCAATCCGCCGCCCTCGCTGGTTCTCTGCGGCACGCACACTCTCGCTTGGCAGAGTTTTCTGAAGAAGTCGCGTTTTTCGGTGGTGAAGAGGCTGAGAAAGAAATCATAGAGAAGGAGTACATGACCCTTGTGCGGCACGAAGAGAAGGTCATGGCCCGAAGATGGTGGCATGGTTGTGCCGAGGAAGGGATCGTAAAATGGCTTTGGGGAAGTTTCGGGGTCAGTCAGAGCTGCACTCTCACGTGTACGTTTGACTAAACTCAGCAAAGTTGGTAGTTTGTGCCATTCCAGTCTTCTTCAAGCTACCTGGTCTCTCGAATAATGACCTTGGCAGTCGCACAGAAGGTTGGCGTGGCATTCACTTCAAGTTGTTTCTGACTAACTCTTCCATTAGGTTTCGTCACAAATCGAAGGCTTCTCCTATCCTCCTCCGGTATGTCCCTTTGCATTCCTTTCAAGTCGGTCTTGATCGATAGCATCCTTGACACTAGATGCGATGGGTCGTGTGATGTACTCTTACAAGGATTTGGCCGAGCTTGCAGGTTACACTGCCCGTGTTTCTCTCCTACTCGACACGATGTCGGATGTGCGCAATGGTAAATTCCAGAAAAATCTTGTAGCCAGTGCGTTGGAAGGGGAGAACAGCAACAGTACGTCTTTTGGACACATCTATGATTTCATTCTATCTCATTATGAACAGTTATGAACGGCCGAGGTGAAGTATTCGAAGGCGAGGATATTCAGTTTGAAAATGTTCCGATTGTGACTCCCAACGGGGACGTGCTGCTCAAGAGCTTGACATTCAACGTCAAACCAGGGGTAACGATTTCGCCTTCTATGATAAATTTAAGTGACTGCACAAGACGTAGGAACACTTGCTTATTGTTGGTCCAAACGGTGGATGGATTTATCTCTGTTTGAAAGCTTTCTGACTCTCTCATTCTTCCAGGGTCTGGCAAGTCATCGTTATTCCGTATTCTCGGTGGACTGTGGCCCGTTTATGGTGCGTTTCAATACGACCTTGAAATATGTGCCACTTTAGTCTTTTTAGGTGGTACCGTGCGGAAGCCACCTGCGTCAGATTTCATTCTAATACCTCAGAGACCCTATCTCTCGTTGGGTACACTTCGTGACCAGGTCATTTACCCACATTCGCGGGAGCAAATGAAAGCTCGTGAGTCGCTCCGTGGCGTTTTTCATATAACTCTATCATTGTTGACTGGGGATTCTCAGGAGGAATTTCGGATGATGACTTACTCGGTATTCTTGCCGTGGTAGGCATGGATAGCGTCGTGGAACGTGAGGGTGGATGGGGGGTTACCCGTGAATGGAGGGAAGCCCTCAGCGGAGGTGATCAGCAGAAGATTGCATGGGCAAGATTATTTTATCATAAACCTAAGGTAAGTATTTCTTTTCGAATGACCCCCCAAAAAGTTGACTTGGTACTGGGATAGTACGCCATTCTTGATGAGGCAACTTCGCTCGTCCCGCCAGATATGGAGGGAAAGATGATGGAAGAAGCAACCGCCCTGAGTATCACGCTCTTGACTGTTTCTCACCGACCGTCCCTGTGGAAGTATCATTCCACGATCTTGCAATTTGATGGGCAAGGTGGATATGTGTTGTAAGTCGTGTTTCTACCATGGCCAGTCGGATGGGTACGATTGTTGAGCGATACTTGCAGCACGCAATTGAATGCGGACAAGCGATTATCCCTTCAGGAGGAAAAGGAGGAGCTGCAAGCGATACTGCTAGACGTGTGAGTGGTCTATGCTTTACCAGGACCTCAATATTCAATACTGACGTGATGTTTCAGACCAAAACTCAAGTCACGTCTCGCGCAACTACGACTCCTAGCGAGCTCACGGTAGCGATAAAGCAGTAGCATAGGATTAGTCATTGAGCTTTCTGCGTGAGAACGAAATTCCAAATGGGATACATACTTGCTCGTAGCCAATCGGGACGGGGGAGATCGGCACCAAAAAAATTGCGTCCCTGCCCGTCGTCGCTAGACACTGCGCCTCTCCGCACGACCACTTCTCCCGCTCGTTTCCCGTCTCGAGACGATGCATTTCTTCACTCAGTCATTCAAGTATGAGTACGTTAAATATATCGAGACCTCACAACCCCATCTCTGATCTGAAGCTCTCTAGCCATCCCTGGTCTCACGTCGTCATTGGAATATGGCATAAATACCCAAATCCACACTGCACCCACGTCGTCACCGTCGATGTCCTAGACCGTTCAGTCGACCCCAACACCGGGATAATACGGACGGAACGTGTGTTGGGATGTAAACAAAAGACGCCCGCTTGGATCGTCAAAGTAAGTCGATCTCCCTCTCACCGAGTCGTCTGATTTACAACGTTGCAAACGTGCTAGTTGTTTGGTGGATCCGAGGACGCCTACGTACGCGAGATATCCTTCGTCGATCCCGCAACACAAAACGCCACGATCACTTCTGTCAACCTTTCTTTATCTCAATTCGCATCTTGCTACGAACGAATACAATATAGCCCGACGTCACCACATCAAACCATGTTCACACAGACTGCAGAAATACAAGCACGCATGGCAATGTGGCGGACAATGACGGATAAAGTCGAGGGTTGGCTGGTGCAGAGGTTCGAACAAAATGCCAAGTTGGGCAAGGCCGGGTTTTCGGACGTGCTGAGGACCATGTGGGAACAAGAGCAACCTCATCTATCTCCAGGAGCATCATAACTGCTTCCTCTCGTTTTTCGCTTTTATCTCGCTGTTACACCCGAGACTAGTTTGTTGACACCCCCATCGCAGCATTTCTAGACGCCATCACTCTTAGATTTGTTTTAAAAGTCGCAGAGACAATACATTTATGACTATCCTACTTAATGTATCCCCTTGGACCCGGAATCTTGCTAGGTAACCTACAGCTGCTTGATTCTACGTATGCAATGCTGAACAGTGCATGAACAATGAACTTACATATGAATCACTATACCGTATAAATTATCACATTTCCTGCTCATACACTTCATCCCAGCTAACGAACGGTTCTTCGGTATCTCCCTTCTCGCTCTCGTCTTCCTCTTCATCCTGTGCTGCACTGGGAATATCATTCCGAGATACTGACCGTGAGGATTTCTGACTTCCCACTCCGCCACCTTCTTCCTCTACTATCACACCATCCTCTGTTTTATCATCCATCGAATACAGGTCGCCTTTCTCATCCAGGTTGATATCCGGATTGCCACCGTCCACGAAGAGATCTTTAAGCGCATCGTAATTGATTCGTTTGCTATATTTCGTGTTTTTCTTGAGGAGATTGCGGACTGATTCGGCTGCAGTTCTCCCTGACGCAGTAGACTCATCGCGAGGTTTCGTGACAGATTTTCGTCTCTGGAAAATTTGACACAAGTTGAGGAACGATAAACATAAGTCAAACGGAGAGACGAACCTTGCGGCTTCTTGGCGGCTGTGCGCCTCCTTCCAGTTGATCTGCTTTTGCTGTGAGGCTCCCATTGAGCGACAAATCTCAACTGAAAAGAACGGAAACATACCAGCAATACCCTCCAGATACTCACGATTCATTTCCACCCACACACGTTCTTTGACATTGACCTCTTCCTCGGAGAGAAGAAAGCGATCGAGTTCCTCTTCGTCAAGGCCCTTGAGCTCGTCAACTTCAGCGAATTGTGCATGGCGCCTTTCCTCCGCTTCGTTGAGGGCCTCGGTGAGCATGAGACTCTGTGAGTTTTGCAGGAATGTTGCTACTTCCTCTGCAAGGGCTTGGTCGACGGTTTGTTCGATGTCCGTAACAGACTGAGTTATTTCATCCCCCATTCGAAGGAGTGGGTCAATATGAACATAAGTCGTTTCTTCATCATCCTCGGGGAAGAAAAGCGGTGGGGGTGCTGTTGTGCCCACAAGGATCCCTTGATTGAAAAGCACAGGATCTATCGCTGGTGGGGGAGGTGCGACCTGTTGAGATGGGGGCTCAACTTCGGCTCCCTCCTCTTCCGACGTACTGTCCACTCTTTTCCGCTTCACCTTCCGCTTCTTGGATTTGGTCTCTTTGGGTTGATTCCCAGCTTGCTCCTTCTCCTTGTCTTCCCGTTCTCTTCCCTTGGTGAAAGCAGGTGGGTCCATCTCCTCATCCAACCATACCGTTCTAAAGTCTGCCAATGTCAGTGACCCGCTGGGTGTCTTCTTGAACTCGTCTAGACGCTTCTTCAACGTGGTGTCTGCAATCTTGACAACCTGTACGATCTCCTCAACAGACCTTCGGAAGTTATTCATGCGAGCAGCGAGGAGAAGGGCAGCACCACATATACCAGCTGGACGTCGTCCTTTGGTAACCCAATCTCGGTCAAAGCGTTGCACGAGACGAACGGCATCGGTGGCGACCTTGTGAGTCTCTTCACCGAACTCAAGCAATGCAGCAAAACGGGAAATATAATGTGACGGATCCACAAGAGGAAGTCTGAGGTTGAGAGTTTGCACTAGCTGGAGATAGGTGTGGCCAAGCTCGAACACATTTACCTAGAAGGAGGATGAGTAGACTAGCAGTACTTGGAATGTGATATCGGATTCACCTGTAACAGGTCGGAAAAGTCGATGAGCATGTAGTTTCGCGTCTCCTTCTGTCTGCATGCTACATACAGACAAACGGCGGCTACATTGACGCTCCGACGTCCTTTAGTGAATTTGTGTTCCACAGCAAGAGTGTACAGACGTGTTGCGGCAAGTGCAACTACCTCGGAGAGATGGAGGGCTGTTGCGAGACTCTGAATCTTTCTGCTAGCTGTTTAGGTGTTATGATATGTGGCTCTCCCAACAGTTTACGATCACGTACCGTTTGCAATTGTCTGCTCACGAGATTCGGCGCTTCCCCTCTTACCGAATGGACCGCTCATACGAGCGTGGGCTGGGAAAGATTGAGAAATGCGATTACTACCGTTGGATAGCGTGACTCACTTGAGCCTTGACCGACATACGCCCCCTGAACCATTGCGGCGCCAGTGGAAGTCTCGCCGAAGGTGACCTCGGACACGATGGTATTCTCTTCGACGACGGTCCCGCATTTTACACAGAATCCGTTACCTGCAGCAGGATCATATTCGATTACTGTGCCCCCGCAGTCTGTGCAGATGGTCTGGCAAGGAGTGAGTAGTTTGCATGCGAGGAGAGTACGAGGGACGCACCATCTTGGCTGCACGGGTTGTAAAGTGATCAAAACTAGACTATGTTTAGAGAAAGGACTTGAGCATGACCACGGTGCCTATATTCACGCCGGGGTGGTATATGAGGATGATGATGTGTGATTGACTAGTCACAGAGAAATACGAGTCACGTCGTGTCACACTCGGTCAATCTTATCACCCCCTCGGTATGCTTGTATGAGCTCAGAGCCATCCTCAGCCAATGGACGAGCTCGTTCACCACTGTCTGCGTGAGCTCTCCTTCGACGGCGATCTCGGTGAGTGCACTTTCACCGGGCGCTTATCGCTCCTCAAGAGTTCGAGTTCGAACCCCACCTCCAACACTTATTATTATTTATCCTTCCTCTAGGTTGCAATGTATCTCGCCTGAGAGACTTTATCACCGGTTTCTACGCCTCCCAAAACGACCACTCACAGCTCGTCGACGATGCATTCTGTGCCTTCGTATGGTCACTCGTCGTGCAACAACCCTCTGTCCGCGTCGGCACGCTACCTCCCGGTTCCATCTCACAAGTATACATTGCTCCGCAGGCAAGTGCTAAACGTAAGGCTGCAGCAAAAGGCGAAGAAGTCCTCGAGGGTGTACCTCCATCCCTGGAACTTGTTGAGGATGCTCGACATAGGCCCTTGGAGGACTTGAAGCGTGAATATGGCGACGATCTGCGCATAGCAGTTGACCCCGAAACCTCCTTCGCTGCTATCACAGGCTCCCATATCAGAGTACGTCCGCATGCTGAGTACAACAAAGCTGGTCTGATCTGCCCGTAGCCCTCTAAGCTAAGCCCTATGGTCTACAGTGCGCTTCAGCTGATCACTCGAGGGAGAGAAGACGGCATCACGACTGTCGAGCTCGGCCGAAAGACAAAGTACGACCAAAAGACGTGCTTTTATCTCATCAAACAGCTAGTCGAACTTGGCCTCATGTATGCTTTCCTTCTTTCAGTCGCTCGCAGTTCTCATGGCTTTCTGCAGTATCAAAGCACGGCGCGGCGGAGTTGGGAACCACACATGCATCCACAAATATTTTGTCGAACGAAGTCCGCTCTGGCAGCAGATTCAGGAAGAAGAAGCTCGGGAAGGCGAGGCCATTACTGCCGAACGCATCAAGCCAAGTGATACTGCTGACGAAGCTACCAATCAAGATGCTCCGTCACAAATCCTCTTTGATCCGATCGACTCTAGGCATCTCTCCAGTCTTGCACTCGTTAAAAATCGGATCATCAAACTACTCAAAGCGTCCAAAAATCACATACATCAGTCAAATAACTTGCTTATGACGATAGTACGTCAATCTCCCATGTCGACATCTTTCTCTTCCTTCACCATGCGGTAGGGATTCGTGCATCCAACCAAGACGGATCGGCGCTTTTTCCAGACCAGGCTGCGTGAGTTGATTCAGCAAGGCATCATTGAACGTGTCTTGGTTCCAAGCAGCAAAACACGGGATCGTACAATTAAATGCATCCGTCTTGTAACGTCAGACAACCAGCTTCCGGAGGGCTCTGTAATAGTGGGACAGAATGCGGAAGAAGACGACAAAGATGCAAGTCTTGCCGAAGAGCCTCCAGGTCTGTTTTATCCACAAGAATCTATTGCCAGTTTTGATGAACTAGAACTCTAGCTGGTCATAACGAAGTGAAGACGAACCTTACAATCCACAAGCAAGTGTCAGATATGCTTGAGGAGGCTGGTCCATCCGGCCTGACGCTTAATGTAACCTGGGAAACTGTTGCCTGGATATGACCTAATGTTCTATTGCTTTAGGAAATATGTGTTTCTCTCGGCAATTTCGACAAGCGCACGATCGAACTTTTACTGACGCGGGCATCCAACAACAGACCGCCCGCTCATCTCGCTGATCTGGGCACTGTGGATCTGATGGAGACCTATGGCAGGGAGAGACGGCATCGATATTTCACTCTTGCGGCGTACAAATGCGTCATGGCAAGCGAACGACTGCAAGATACAACTACCTCTGTTGTGGACGCTGACCTGTCACGAGTCGGAGATTTTACGGCACTCGACCACAAATACTTCTATACTGCGACAGGAAAGCTTCATTCTTACCAAGACTCGTTCAAAGACATCGCGTCGGCAAAAGGCAAGAAGCGTAAAAGAGACGAAGAGGGAAGCAATGGAGAAGAGATCGAACTGCCTCCTAAGCGGAAGCGAGGTCGTCCCCGTAAAACCCCTGCGCTCACGGATGTTTCCATTGTTCAACCGAGGAAACGCGGAAGACCTCGCAAGAATCCTCCTGTTAAAGATGGCGAGCCTCACATCGCGGCGTCGGGAGTGACACCGTCAAACCCGATGGCGGAAGACCATGGAGCAGGAGAGGGGCAAGCGGTTGCAAGTGTACCACCTGCCACAGGGCAAGCTGTGGTAAACAGTCCACTGGCCAATGAAGCATCGTTTGACAATGTTTCACACAACGCTCCATTTGAGCACGATGACACGCTTCCTCTCGTCGTTGATTCCATGACCGTGGACGACAGTCAACGACCAGCGTTTGCCTCTGAGAACGTCTCGAGGGTTACCCAACCTGCTCATCAGTCAGCTCGTGTTCCGTCGCACAATCAACCATCGGAGCGGTGCGACGTCGAACCTGGGGTTTCGCATCGAGTGTTAGAGAAAGGAGTTGATCATTCCAACAAAACTCCCTCCCGTCGTTCCTCAAAGCGTGCCAGGACCGTCGCGCGCGATGTAGATCATTCATCTGCCAAGCCCGGAGATGCTGATCCCAAAGTGTCGGGTACTCGATCATCGGAAAGAGATGGCCCGTTAGCGAAGTCGTCTGCGCCAGTTCCTCAAGAAGAGGAGCCTTTTGCTGTATCAGCTGTGAGCCCATTCCACTCGTTGTGCTGGATGGGCGGTGACTGAAATTTGTAATCCAATGCAGGCAGCCGGGACAGAATCACTACAAACTCCCAGCCGTGATGTTTGTCATGGCGAAAAACACAGAGATGTAACCCCACCACCATCCTCACGGTCGTCGAAGCGAAGCCGAACTAACGGAGGTGGGAAATCGCGCTCAAATATCAATATTTCTTCTCTGCGGCGCGAAAACGAGCTTTTCAAAGTCATTGAAAATATGGGAGGGATCGCCAATATTCATTCCAAGGAAATCTTTGATGCACACACGGCACTCCTCGAGACAATGTCGCATGCCAAGGAGCCAACTAGCGCGCCAGTCGGGACTCGTCTTGATAAACGTACCGCAGAAGCTACCCTCAAGAATTTGGAAAACCGCGGACGAATCAAGATGCTTAAGACTTCTCTCGTCGCTCCATCTGGCGTCAGCAGACCTGCTTGCTTGGTTTATCTCTCAGATACTCCACAAGAGAAAGTCAACACTTTTCTTCGCCAACTCAGCCAAAGCGCGCCGTCAACAACTGTCGGGTCCGTTAAAGTGTTAGAAGAGCCTATCGAATATGGTCCAGATGTCTCCTCAGCGCGCCACGTATCTCTCCCGCTAAACTTGTTGCAAATTGAAGAACAGGACGAGAAGGAGGACGAGCGTTTGCAACAGCTATTTTCTTACGATGCTAAAACGATTCGTGATGTTCTTTTGACTGAACGAACCACCGTGGCACAATTGTATGGCTTCCTGGTTGGAAAAGCATTACGCTTGCGACACCTGCACCTTCATACCCTCGAGCTCTTTCAACACCCCTCGCCTTCCCCATTTGTCATCTCGCGAGAACACAGAATCATTGACATCTCTCACTTTCACCAAGATGTCACGCTGGCTCTCTATTGCTCACTCATGTCCATGGTCGCCCATGATGAAGACCTTGATCTGCTTTTTTCGGGCCAGGGAAAGCAAACACTCGTGAAAGATCTTTCACCGAACCTACACGCGTCTCTGGGCATTGGGAGGTCCAGGGATAGATCCCGGATATTAGAGTTGCTGGACCTGCTGCGTTCACTCGGTTTGGTGACTCCGTTGGAACTTACCGAAGTTCCTGATGCACCATTCAAGTGCTCCTCCCCAAACGGCGATACTGTCGCGTTCCGGAATACTTCATTGGAGGGCTGGAGTGCAAGCACCCCTGTACTGGCACCCCTGTTTTGGCGCTTTCACACTTCTGGACCACTCTACCTTTGGGCTCTCTCCGAATCATCGCCCTCCTATTGGAAGGAACATCCTACCCGCACGCCCGCGGATGGGAAGGCATATTGGGACGAGCTCCGCAGGATCAGCAGAGAGCAAGGCTATGCTCAAGCTGCGGCGTGTCCCTCTACTGGTCCACCAATGCCTGAAAAAATGTGTTCCAGCCTTGGTCGATGTCTACGCAGAAGGTCGTCTTGGGACCCTGAATATGCCCTGACATGGCATCAAAAGCAGTACCTGGCCATGCAGATGGACATGAGCACGGGCAGCACTCCGTTGAATGCAGACGATGTGGATGCAAGATTGAACCAGATCTGCCACGTTATCAGCGCTCCTCGCCACGTCGTCGCCAACTATTTCACGGTTTCTGGAGAAAAAATCGTAGCTGACCTCGAGAGAGCGCGACAGAGAATCAAACGAAATCGGAAGGCGGAAGAAGCACAGAATATCGAGGCGAAGTCGGCTCTGCATAAAAAGGCAGAGGAAGCGCGTGCCCAACGAGAGCGGGATTGGGATGACCTTCTTCGCAAGTTTCATCCAGAACCTGTGAAAGGCACATTGGCTGTTCGTATCCGCGCGGTGCGGAGTCGTTTCATGCAATCTTCGATCACGAGGGACCAGCAGCACTGGGAGAATGATATTCAAGATGCTATAAAAAAGACGGGTCTAGTCTCGAAGAAACTTACATCACAACCGAAGGCAAGATTGGGTGTGGATGTGCATCTTCCCGCTGCTGGATTGCTTCCCGTAGCGCCCAACCCTCCAGAGAAACCGATTGAGGTCTTGATCACACAGCAGGGTCCGCCAATCTCACACACAGCTAGCGTGAAAAAGAAAGGCAAAGTGAAAGAAGAACGCGAAGGTATGTGAATTCACAGCGGTTCCTTCTCTTCCTTCATGCTGACGCACAATCCAACCCAGCTTCGAGGCGGCCGAGATTCCACTGGACACGGGAGTTTGACGAGCTGGCGCGCGACGCCTCTGCCATTGTCCGAGCGCGATGCCGGACTTCCAGACTCGACTTGTCGGCTTTCGATCAAGTATTTCCAGCAGTGCCCAGGAACTCGGTCAGGCAGCGTATCACGCACCTGAGAGATAGCGCTGCTGAAGACCTGTACATGAAGCGTTTGGAAGATCAGTGGTATACAATCTGGTTGCAGTACAGAGGAACACCCCATCTTCTGGACGAAGATCCCAGCAGCCCCTCAAACTTCAACCTGATAAGCCATATCGAATTCCTTAGAAAGCATGTGGACAAGAACGCTTTGTGAGTGTCAAGAATTGTCCCGCTGACGGATTTGAAACTCAACGACGATTAGGCGGGTGGGATTCGTGGAACGCGAGGTATCAAATAAACTGGCCGCTTCCGTCGAAGAACTGGATAAGTTTTATGAGGTTGTAGAAGACGTCGTCTCTGTACCAGCATGGGATTTCCTATGGGGTGCGACGGTCGAGGAAGGCAGGGAAAAACAGTTTCGGAGCCAGGCCTTTACGAGGGAACCCGATGCCATGCACGAGGGCGCAAAGAACGAGAAAGTGCAACTTGCAGAGGCAGCGTTGAAGGTATTTGCGTTCATGATCGCCGTTCACGCAGATATTCATATATATTTACAGATGGTCTTCGGCACACCTAACGAGCTCTACGATTCCGAGAGTGCCACGCACTTACTTTATAGCGTTGGGGACCAGTGTGTCTCTGTGGCTAGATCCAATCTCCTGCAGCAAGGGGTGCTGTCCAAACTTGTACGAGATCCGAAGAAACCGAAGCCAGGCAGGATGCTCAAGATCTCAGACGCGTGAGTGATAACGCATACACCTATTCGGCGATGTTGATAATTGATTATATAGCAATCTGAACGGTCTTGACGGGCCATTTTCCCGAGACTTGTTCCAGGATGCTGTTTCGCTGGAAGACGTAGCAGTCGAAAGGGTTGTGGATGAAATGGAGTGGCCACTGACTGCCTCAGAAGGTGACGTCGCTACGTTATTGCACCTTGTTTCGGAAGAGCAGGTAAGCACTAGTTTATCACGCGATATTTCGTACATTTATAAAAGCTTTTAGGCCGATTTTGTTGTGGATTTATCTCAGTCACGAGCTGCACGACAGAGGGTTGACTGGAACAGTAAGAGGGCAGGTAAAGTAGTTTTACTCACATGGGGAAGTTGAAGTTTATTGATGTATTGGACAGATGACGAGGATATCGAAACTAACATACGATTAAAGTTTTCCCGCACGTCCGTTACAGGTCCAGGCGGGAATCAAGATCAATGCCCTGAGAGTCCCGTCGTCGGACCCGATTCCAGCATATCGGGACAAGAGACCCATGGTACAACGCTTGATGGAAAAGTGGCTGCGTGTATCCTCCAGACAGAGACTGGGCTCATCAACTGTTCTGCATGTATCAACGCAGCCTTTGCAACATTTTCGTCCAGCCTTAGCCGGTCAGATCGTGATCTTGCTCGTCGAATCCTTGATAATGCTCGTAGTTTGAAGGAAGCTGGGCTCGACAAAGCGACATGTTTGGTATGTTCTTGCCTTTGTTTGAGTTGTGCTAACTAAACACATCGTAGGGCTTGGAGTTTGGACCAGAGCGACACGTCCTTGGGCTTGTTCACAGAATGACGTTAACATCGCCTCCTATATTGCTCTGGACATACTTCAATTCCCCATTGCTAGTGGCTGGAGACTACTGTGGCGCCTGGGGTGTAGCGGTGTCCAATGCGCCCCTGACTCTCGTCACTCCTCGGCGTTGGCTTGATATTCGTGGATACAGACTCGACGGTCCGTGGAGAGCGGCACAGCAAGCTGTAGTCAGCGTCGTTTTCTTGCACCCAGGCATAAGCCAGGTAAGTCTCGATGACATACGCGATTCTGACCATTGAATTCATCATTCAGGCCGAGCTGCGATGGCGTCTAAGAGCGGTGTACGACAGACAGGAAACCATCGACCTTCTCTCATCGCTACAGGAGGATAATGTCCTAGAATGCCGAACGGATCCGAGTATGGAAATCATTCAAAGCCTGCCTGAATGGCTCAAGACCATCGACAAGGAAGAGATGGTTTTCTGGTTCATCGCAAAAAATCACCATTGGTATCAATTTTGACCACTTTCGTTCCAGACGTGGTTAGTATCATTATTTCCTTCAATAAGTTGCGATGTTGTCCGACTAGGTTCAAGTTTGCAATGTTAGCGAATCATGTAATAAAATGTGGCTGTACATGCTACATGTAGTTGGCGGCTCTCAGCCTGAATTCATCTGATTCATGACTATCGAATTATTTGCCACCAAAGTCTGAGATCTGAGACTCGGACGATTCTCTCGCCCACTGGTTTGCCAGTCATGTATTATCTGGATTCTCCATTTCCTTCCAGCGATGGTAGTGTGTGGACAACATCTACTTGGTCGACTCGGAGTCCAGTCTCTGCACGTTGCTAGTGAGTCAAACCTTTGTGTGTTGCCAGCAGCACCGTCTTGCTAGTACCAGGGTGTCGAAGTCGCATAGTGTGTTCCTGCCACGGGTGGACGCGGTCGGGGCCCGGGCAAGGCAGCAGCCAAAGAGCAACCGCGCATTTGTTGTTCGGTTCCCAACCGGCATGACCCCGTCACCTGGCAGCAATCAATCACTGGTATTGCGATCAAGGCCGCCAGTAGACTTTTTGGGAAAACCTCAATGCTACTCGTCCGGCCATCCACACGGTCTTGATTCTCATCAAAGGAGAACTCACCATGACAACTCCGAGGGCCCCAGGCTACGGTAACGTTTAACTTAATGGGATTCACACTCGGCATTGTCTCCCACTTTTCTCTAAGGCTGCTCGCTCTCTACTCCTTTTGCCAGCGTTTCTCGAACGAGATCCTGGCATCTTCTCTTGCCCTATGTATGACTGAAGACGTCGTGGTTAACGGCACAGTGCAAGTTGTCGTGAACGGCCTTGAATGGAACCACGAGAGCGCAATCCTCAACCGAGAGTGCTTATGGGCTCTAGGCTGGCCCGTCCAGATGTGCGTATGATGGAAAAGATCCACCGTGGTTGGTCTTTTTTTTAAAAGGGAGCATTTCTAGCCTTCAAGACACGAAAAGGGAAGACCTCACCTTTATTATGTTCCAGATCTGGGTGCTAGGGGTGTCGATTGTTGCAGTACGTATTGATTCAACGGCAGATATTCATACAGTCTGATTCTTCGTAGATTCTGAACGAGTCAGTTCCACATACGTGAGCATTATATCAAAAGAATTTCTCATCACAACCTAAGACCATGTCCAGCATAGCTTCCCTGCTGACTCATCTAGTGGCTACTGGATGGGCGGGATTCCAGATATATAACACTGCTCAGTTTCGCAGTGATTTCGCAGACGTGACGACAAATGGCGCTTGCCACCCTATCGACCTACTTCCAACCTATTGGCAATCTCGTTCAGCCGCTGAAATCCCAAGCTTGGTGTTGAATGGTATAGCTCTGTTTATCTTTGCATTCCTATCTTGGAGGCTCGGGAAGGTTTGAGTTTTTCTCCACGAAGGAATTTGGGGTAGATTCACGCTGAACACGAACACTTTAGGCGTTCAACTGGCAAACCTTCAAGCGTATCGGGGCATCTCTTACCATCAGTCGCGTCTACAAAATTGTGTTGACATTTTCCATTGTGATGCAACTCTCTCTATTCTTTATCGTTACTTCAGTTGCGTTGTGGCTTGATCAGCTTTGGAACGGCGCTATCGGTCATCTGGCAACCTCACCGGTGTATCGGCCTTTGTTGATCTTGACTCTCATCGTGAGTATTCATCACATCTTTGTTTGCGCGCATCTGACTTGCTATGCCGCAGTTACTACCCCCATGGCTTGCTTGTGTAAGAACGCAACCTCCAGGTCTCAATTCCATGCTGAATAAATCCTCACAGGGTTGGTATTCAGTGAGGCGGGAACGAAAAGTCGGGATTCACATTTTCCTCTTCATGTGTCTCTGCTACCTCGGTGGCTGGGGTGCCATGTTTGATTCCACGACATTCCGCTGGACATACGTGACCTGGACGTTCTTCGGAGTGATGACCACTTCCTCGGTTTTCCTTACCCTTCTTTCGTTCATACTGAGCATAATATGCCGCTTCAACTTTGGAAAAGGGTTGCCTCACTATTGTGCGTGGTTGATCCTCGCAGCTCGTGCTCTTCCACTGACGTTGCGTGCTATAGTAAACGCACAGCAGCCCTTCGAAGATGATTTTAAACCGCATATCGTTGGTGACCCGGAGAAAGTGGCCTTCCCGTTAAATAACGAGCCAACCTTCTCTGTTGCCTTTGGTCCAGAAGCACAGGTGCTTCCTGCACCGCAAATGTTCGCTCGGAACGCCGTGCTGCGTCTTGCGCAATCCATGAGGATGGTTAACCAAAATTCCCTTCAGCAACCACCTGCAGCATTAATTCGTGCCCCGTCTGAGTCTACATATCCCCAACATCACCGACAACGATCCCAGAGCAGTGTTGATAGCTCAACGAGTTCTAGCAATCAACGTACCGACAATAAGCGCTGGGTTATTGAGTAATTAGTCATCGATGCGGATGTATTCAAGTTGTTTTTTGTATTATTTTTTTTGCTCTGGACTTGGCCGCAGGATATTGGTCACATTCTAGTCACCAGGAAATTTTTATGTATATTCGCAACCAAGCAATGAGGACTATATTACAAGATGTGCTGAGCAGAAAGTTTGAGTAATAGCTACAGACTCCAGAGTGTGTGGAAAACTCGAAGAAAAGTCCCAACCAAAACAGACCGCGCGAAATGACAGTACAAAACATATCCTACGATTACCCCTCAATCACTATCAGGGGTTGGCACCCCAGTAGATGACATGGGTGAGGGTATCTCAATGGCTTCAACCTCTCTCTCCAGGGAAATAGCAGCTGGCTTCGCAGTCGAGACCATTTCAGATTTCTCATGAGATATCTCGACATGTGGCGTTGAGGTGAGTTCCCCTTCGCCACAGCCCAAGAGGGTCTCGCCAAACTGGACCATCCAGTGATGATCCAAGAGCTCGACCGCTGTGGGACGCAGAACGGGATCGATGGTCAGACATTGCTTGGTGAAATTGATTCCCAGCTCGCTGAGTTGACCTGGTTCTGGAAGCGGTGGGTGTTGGGTAGCGACGCCGATGTGAAACATGATCGCCCTTGATATGTATCATAAGAAAAAGGCGATGAATACATGTGAACGAAACCGGACGTACCATTCATTATCCAGATTACTCCAGGGCTTCTTACCCGTAGCAAACTCGAGTACAACGCAGCCCAAGGACCATACATCCATAGCTCCGTGACGGCCCCGTCTGTCGCTTTTGATGACCTCGGGAGACATGTACATTGGCGTACCCGTCAGGCTGTTCATCCCGAATCCACCGCCAAGACCACCAGCTTTTGAGAAGTTCATGTCCGAACCACGGCGGGATCGTTGCATCGTCCGATTCTTGGCCAGAATTTTCGATGCTCCAAAGTCAACATATTTGATAACCCCGTTGTGATCGAGGAGGATATCTGGGAAACGGGTAAGCTCCCAAATCCGCTATCAAGGTGGAATAACGTACTATCGGGCTTGATATCACGATGCACAATACCTTTCGAGTGGAGGTATGCAAGTCCCTCCAGCATTTGCATGGTATATAGCTGGATAATACTCTCATCCTCGATCCGCCCGTGCTCAAGCAATGCTGCCAGACTCCCTCCTTGGCAATACTCTTCAAAAATGTATACCTTGTCTCGATGCACCTCAATCCCGTAGTACTCGACGACGTTTGGATGGTGCAACATCTCCATGATGCTGAGCTCGTCTTTGATCTGAGAGTATAGGCTCGGTAATCCCGATAGCTCTTGAAACTTGATCTCCTTAACGGCCATGAGGGACCCGGAATCGAGGTTAACAGCAAGGTAGACGGAGCCAAATGCGCCAGCACCAATGAACCGCCGCTGCTGCCAACGAACAGAGATGTTCGAGCTGGAAGATGCAAGGAAAACGAGGGATCGATCCTCCAGCTTCTCATCGTCGAGCACACGCCCGATTAAACGATTATCTGAACCCATCTGCTCGCGTTCCCTCTCGAGAGACTCAAGCGCCTTCGTAATTCTTTCCCAGAAGACACGAAGATGAGCGTCTGCGTACGCATATGCACAGGAGGTGATAAGATACTCGTCATTGGTGGGAGACTGCGAGCGCTGTATAAGTTGACCATCCTGCGCGATGATAGATGCTTGTCCGCGGAGCAACTCCTCTTGCCTCTCTTTCTCCTTGCGTGCTTCCAAAGTCGACCGGGCTCCTAGGATATCAAAATGGCTCATCAATAGTGTCATACAACTCGCTACTTTCTGCCGAAGCATCTCAAATTGATCGCTTGACATCTGCAAAATATTGCTTCGCCTTGTACGATGCAGCGTGAATTCGAGAGCGTTAATGGCCCACTTGAAGGTCCTCCTATCGGTAGGATCGCAGTCATCGCAAATGAAGGAAACCCAGGAGATAGCAAGCCGGACGAGCAAGCGATTGAATTTGGTCATTGCGGAACGTTCCATGTGCTTCTGTGCGTGCTGGCCATGCTCAGATGCGAACAAGTACCAGTTCTCGAGTAGCTCCTGGTATCGAACTGCGTTCTGCAGGGAGTTGCGGACATGGTGGACCGAATCAACAATAGATTCAGCGAGTTTGTTCGTTGCACGAGATATCTTGCGCAGTTCCCGATTGACGGCGGATATATGCGCCTGCTGCTCGACCATGCAGGGAGGGGGAGAGAGGATGTCCTCAGGTGGCTCCTCGTCTTCATCAGCGGGAATGAAGATATCAGCAAATTGCTGTTTTGCCAATGCAAGTCGACGCATTGTCCCATCCGCAACCAGCCTCACTCGGTTGTCCTTCATGTCGAGGTCTATTCTCGGCAACTCTAACATGAGAACCAGTCCATTCCAAACGAATGCGTTGCGGGGAGACAGCAGCAAAAGGTACTCTGCCACCTCATCTTCTTCGCTGTCCGCGTACTCCGCGACATTGTCAACAACGGGGAGTGGTGGGTCCTCATCGCTGACATTCTCGTTGACGTGAAAAGACTCGAGGAGGATGCGACGGATGGCATCGGAGCGTTCTCGAAGGGTGCTTGGGGCTATAATGTACGTGCCGTCTTCTTCGTAGGTCTGTGTGTAGACAAGGAAGTGATCTGTTGCAACTAGAGCTGCGATAAATTGTTCTAGAGGGATGGTTTCAAGGTTGTATTCCGCCGAGTTACTTATCTTTTGCGTAAGCGCTCTATAGTTACAAAGTGAGAATAGTCTCGAGGATATGGGGATGTACGAACCTTGCAAAGCGCTGAAGCTTGCGGTATCGCAACCGGACATTGTCTAGTATCTTGCCATACCAGTTGACCTTCTGTTCGTCGGTCATTTGACCGGTGGCGCTGGCGATCACATCACCTTGAAGAACCGGATTCGGTGCTTTGTGCACCTGTCCATTCGCGGAGGCAGGGAGGCGGACTTGAGTCTCAAAGTAGTTTGCTACTCGGACCATCAGTCGGTTGGTTAGCGAGCTATAGGTTGTTTGTCGGTTGCAAGCTTTCAGTTAGGTAGTGATACGCACCAAACCTGCTCAGCTACTACAGCGGAAGCTCCAATGACAGTCATACTGACGTCGTTGAACGTTGCCCATTGAGAGTCAATGACATCTGTTTCCTTGAAATAAATGCCTTTAACACCGCTCTTGAGTTTCCAGTGAATAAGCCTGAAAAATATTGACAAGGCCTCGAGGATGGTAGTGTCATAGTCTTCGCTTATGCACCTAGGTAAATTCCACTTACCCCCGGGATCGGGGGCAAGGAACACCTCGTACTGCCTCTTGAGCGTGCAAGCTAATCCCAGGCTAATTTTCACGTCTTCAGTGACTTGATCAATAACGAGGACCTCGGGGTCCTTGAGCTTCTCGACATAGTCGAGGCGCACGCGTAAGCACGCCTGGGCGAGTTTGGTTGGGAAAGAGATGAGGGGCACCAGTTCAGTTTCGAAAGTGGGGAGGTTCATCTCTTCAAACAAGGAAGAAAGATTGACTTGGGCGTCACGAACAGTACCGATGAAAGCATGTACGGTAGTCAGAAAACCCTTTTCGAAAGTCTTCTGAATGGAGTCCTCTTTGAGGACGCGTTCGATGAACGTGCTACAATCCGGTGTTTGTTTGGAAGAGCCGTTGGCTTGCAGACGAGGGTAGACATCGATGTTTGCGGTCGGGTTGGTTACATCAAGTGACTCGCTGCCCGTCCATCTCTGAAGAAGGGCGATATGACGACGCAAGGACGTGAGGGCAGTTGACCAAGTGTTAAGGGTGTCGCAGCGGGCCAGGAACTGTGCTTCCGATGCAGCAACGTTGTCTCCGTAGAAAGCCTTGAGGGTTGGGTAAAGAGACTGAGCTGCTTCAAGTCTACGAAGAAGAGAGTTGACTCGCTGCAACGCCATAGTTGGGTCACGTTCGTCGTCCTTGAGCTTGAAAGAGTTAATCTCTTCTATGACGGTGTCTATTGTGCGCATTCTCCTCTCCTCGATGTGCTTGCGCTCTTCGGCCTCCTTCCTTCCGGCCAACTTAGCGCGCAACCCCAGCCATACGTTGAGATGGACATTATTGTGTCCTTCACTGGAAGACTCGAGTGCAACAGCAATGCGAGTTTTCTCGGATCTGAGTACATCACTAGCGAGGACAGAAGCGAGCATGGTTTGCCACTCTAAACGCTGGCGATCTTCAACCGTTGCAGGCTCGATTGGGTCGGACTCGAGCACGAGGGCAGAGAAGCGATCGAATGCGTCTCCACCGAGACTTGAACGATTGAGATCTTCATCGTCACTGTCACCTGCATCTATAAGTTGGCCCAGCCCCCTCTGGAAGTAATTCGAGTCTGGATCGTTCCTAGGATCGTCGTCCAGGCCCGGTTCCGACCTGTATCGCTTGACGAACTGAGAGTAAATGTCCGAGTACTTTGGGGGATTGTGAGGAGGGTTGTAGTTTGTGGATATGGTGTTGGATGCTGAGCCCGAAGAGAAGTTGCCTCTTGACTGCTTGCCTTTGCCTCTGCTACGCAAGGAGGTATTTATGGAAGAGGAGAGCGTGGCAGAGTGCGGTCGTGAGATTGGAAGAGGGTTCCAGTCAGGTTCGTCGCCGTCGTTGGAGTCTTGCTCCTCGAGGGAGAAGAGCGACGGCTGATGCGACATTCCCCGTCGAATACTGGTCATCTTCAAGTTCAAGGCAAGTTGAGTCTTAGTTGGCCCCCTCGTCGGGCCCTCGAGCCTAAATCAAGCCGTCTAGTCGGAATCACGTGATCCAATGTGCGGTCGTGATTCGTGAATGCGAAATTGATCAACTTTACCGTCGACCACTATACACAAGACATCGCTTTCAACATGGGTATCGTAGAAAAGGTCGGTGTGAAACTTATTTTGAAACTCTGATCGCGCCTGACCCACTCAGATCAAAGAGATCGAGGGTGAGCGCCTTAGACATACTAGTTAGTAGGTCGAATATCTGACTATGACTGACCGAACCATCAAGAGGAAATGGCGAGGAGTACGTGTGTTGTTCTGTTTCAAATACATTACTCATCATGTACAACAGCTCAAAAGAACAAGGTTCCCCATCTAAAGTAGGATCCTCAGTTACCTGACGAACCTTTCGACTAGGCGACAGAGTATCACCTTGGTCTGCTCAAGGCAAAGCTTGCACGCTATCGTGCACAGCTCCTCGAGCCGGCCTCGAAATCTGGTCCCGCAGGCGTTGGTTTCGATGTGCAAAAATCCGGAGATGCTCGTGTCGCACTCATCGGCTTCCCGTCCGTCGGAAAGGCCTGTTCTTCAGCTCAGATTTTGGATTCGGTGGCCTGAGACAAGTCTTGTATAGTCCACGCTTCTTAGCAAATGCACACACACAGCTTCAGAAACCGCAGCCTATGAGTTCACCACCCTGACTGCCATTCCTGGCGTGATTGAGCATCAGGGTGCCCGCATCCAACTTCTCGATCTCCCTGGGATTGTGGAAGGCGCCAGTCAAGGTAAGAGAGACATGCATTTTTCTCCTTTCACTTCCTTATCTGCGTCAAAGGCCGGGGTCGAGGTCGACAAGTGGTTGCAAGTGAGTAATGGATCTCAACCACTTGAAGCATGCCTTATGCCAGGCCAGCCGCGAAGACTGCCGATCTTATACTTGTTATGCTTGATGCCACCAAGTCCGAAGAACAAAGGCGCCTTTTGGAAATTGAACTCGACGCGGTCGGTATTCGACTGAACAAGCGGAAACCCGACGTTGTGTTCAAACGCAAGACCACTGGTGGAGTGAATAGTAATACTCTCTTTTAGTTCGGAACAACTGAAATCAGTTCGTGTCGAACAGATCACGGTATTGTATCAATTTCGTCAATAAGTATGCACTCTCACCTTCTTCTCAAGCTCAACACAACTGTGAAGTTGACCAAAACCGACGAAAAGACCATCCGTACAATTCTTGCAAGTTGTACGTCCAGCAGACACACCATGAAGTAGGACTGTTGCTTATCGCCGCTAGACAAACTACACAACTGCGATGTCATGATTCGAGAGGACGTGAGACCATATATGCCTCAACCCTTTCGATGACAGCATTGAATTTGTTTCCAGATTACTACAGATGAGTTCATAGATGTGTTGATTGGTAGGCTCATTACAACCAAACTGGACGACAGTCTGAACTATGGATTCAGGCACGCGCAAATATATTCCATGTCTCTGTGAGTCATGTACGGAAACATTCTAGACCTTCTCTGTCGACGTTTTTGTTCCAGATGTGTATAACAAAATAGATGCGGTCAGCTTGGAACTCGTATGCTGACACTTTTTCGCAACAAGGAATCACGCTTACATTCCAGGGCAGGTCGACAAACTTGCTCGAACGGAGAACACAGTTGTCATCAGTTGCGAGATGGACCTGAAGTGCGTAAACTATTTCAATGCTGCGCTGGCTTTCTTGATCCGAATGCCGTCGACGTTCAGTCTCGACTATCTAATTGAGCGCATATGGGAAAGTCTTGGTCTCGTCAAGGTTTACACGAAGAAACGTGGGGAACGTCCTGACCTGTCAGACCCTGTGTGCTTGCGGAAAGGCGCTACGATTGAGGTGTGCACCATTATTCCGATCTTTAACTGCGCATGGAGAGGTTCTATGACATTCCGCAGGATGTCTGTCTAGGAATCCATAAATCACTTGCAACAAATTTCCGATACGGACTGGTTTGGTGAGTTTTTTCACTCCAATACATCAACCCATTCAACAAGTGTATGATGCATAGGGTATGGACAACTCCTATGACCTTGCTCTTCGTCTAACTCGTCACTTGTCCTCTTTGCATATCGCCAGGGTCGGTCATCAAAGTTTGCACCGCACGCTCAGAAGGTTAGCTTGAATCACCAAGTACAAGAGGAAGATGTAGTTTCGAGTACGTTTTTTTTTCTTTGCTTGGAATCTAATTTGACACGCATTGCAGTATTCACGAAATGAGCCACAATTATGCATCTCACCGGGTTTGTACATACGACTATAGCTACTATGTATAGGGTTTTCTGATTCGAAAACACGACGTCACGCTCTGCCGAGTCAGTCAGTCAGCTGATATTCGACCACATAATGATCAAAAGTGTAAGATAACAAAAAGTGTGCGAAGTGCTGTTATATATTTCGATGCTCTCGGAGGGCGGATGCCAATGAAGTTAGGTAACTTGAAACGCTAACCTGTCACTGCATACTCATAATAAACTGAATTCTCGAGGCAATCAGACATGTTCTGTCCCGGCACTGCTTCGAGCTGAGACAACCACGGTGTCGCCAATCTTCTGCCCTCTGCCCTAGCCTCCTTCACGGAATTAGAAACCCTACAAGACAGAACACCGAACTCAGAGGCTCGTAACCGACGCTGGATATGATCCTGGCCACTTCAGATACCCACACACCATGCACAAACGGACAGATGAAATTTCAAGTTCTGCGTCAACTGAGAACAATCCCAATCCAGAGATCGAACTCATTTTCCTTGGGACGGGCACATCAGGCTCAGTACCAACCCTGGATTGCCTGACTGCACCACCAAGTAAACAACCCTGTAGAACCTGTCTCTCGACGCTCACACCAGAGGGAAAGAAGAACATCAGACGGAACACATCAGCTGTGGTTCGGGTGACCGCAGGCAAAGATGGGAAAAAGACGTGGGTGTTCCTTGGCTGGCCGTAGTCCCGCGGTTCGTCGGCGAGAATAACCGTTATGTTTCAAACAGGACGCTGGTAATAGATGTGGGCAAGAATTTTCTGGCCGCCGCTACGGAATGGTTTCCAAAATATGGATTACGAGAGATTGACGCAGTGCTCATTACTCATGCACATGCTGACGGTGGGTTTATGATGTACCTGCTTTGGATGATAAACGCTGCTGACAATTTTTTTATTCAGCGATGAACGGATTAGATGACTTGCGAGGTGATTACCGTTTCCATGGCCTAGGCAAAACGTTGTACCGATACGGGCTGGTAACCAACAGGATGGACCTTGGGAGGCACAATACAGCAACATATAGATGTCTATGTTTCTCAAGACACGTTCAGAGAAGTCCAACGGGCATTTCCGTACCTTGTGGCGAAGGAATTTGCGTCGGGAGGAGGCGATGTGCGTTTTCCAGAGTGTAAATTTGAGCGATACGCGGAAGCTGACCTTTACGATGGGTAGGTTCCCAAGTTCAAGTGGCACGTTATAGAGGATAAAGTGCCATTCGAGATCAAAGATACCGGCATAAGGATTACACCATTTTCAGGTAGGGATCAAGGTCGGCCACTACTCGACGGTTTCTGACGGAATCGTAAAGTACACCATGGACGTCTGTTTACGACCAATTCTCCGCCCATGTCCACACCGACGCCTTTTGCTACGCATGCGACGACCCCGATGTCGGATGCTTCGTTGCTAGCTGGAGCAGACGCGGATATAACCCCCCAAATTCAACCATACCTTTGCTTTGGATTCCTTGTACAGGACCAGATCGTGTATATGTCTGATGTGTCGCTGATACCAGATGAAGCATGGCCGGTTATTCTGGCGGGTGACCAGAAATCGGTGCTTGTGATGGACTGCCTACGGCTCCGGGGACACATGTCCCATATGGGTGTGCGAGAGGCGGGAGGTGCGATACGGAGGATAGGAACAAGGAGGAGCTATCTGACTGGGTTCAACCATGATGTGTCGCACGAGGAGTACGTGAGGATCGGAGAGGGAGTGGGGGTAGGAGGAGAGCGGGAGGAGAGCGGGAACGTGGGGAAGGGGATAGAGATGATGCGAGAGGGCCTGGAGGGGGAGGTGCACTGGATACGGCCAGCGCACGACGGACTGCGGGCCGTGATCTTGCCGGATGGACGCGTGTATGATGACACATACACGTGACTGGTCATGTGACTATGATAATATAGACGATTTCATTTCTCAAGAGTCTCTCTTTGCAGGGGTCGTCGTCCGTCATGAGGTTCTTTTCGCAATCTTTCGTGTACGAGTAAGTGATTCGTTCGCCTCCTCGTATCTTTCCCCTCACACCTGTACAGCGATCCCTGGTCAATCGTCTCCCTCGCCTTCTTTCTCCGCTACCCAAACCCATATGCGTCCCACGTCGTCTCCTGCGACGTCGTCGACCGCAGACAAACAGACTCGGGCTCCCTTCTCACAACTAGGCTCATACTCAAGCGTGGAAGCCTCCCAAGATGGGCCCCTCAGGGCATCATTTCTCGCACAGAGTCGTGGATCATCGAGGAGAGCGAAGTCGACCCCTTTGGAAAAGTAGTCAGGTGTCGCACAAAAAACCTAGACCATGTCAAGGTCATGCAGATCGAAGAGACACAGCTCTTCCAACAGTCTCAAGACGGGTATGTGCCCTCGCTTCGCCACCCCTCAGATCTCCTGTTGACCCACCCCCCTTAGGAGAACAATCCAGACAACCGAGGCCTACATCACTTCAAGGTTCGGTTGGGGGCTCACAAAGAGCATCGAAAGCCACGGGTTGGCACGCTTTAAAGCCCATGTTCAAAGGGCACGTTCCAGTTCCTATCCCCTTCTTGGTTCCAACTCACATGTGTAATAGTCTCGCCAGGGTGTCTCTCTCATGATGGATTTCATCCGCCAAGCCCGTCTTCAGCCTATGGCGTTCGGCTCATACATCTCCACTATTCATTCCGACATGTCATTCGTCGTTCCGGGGACCTCCGTGCCATCCCCCTCTAGTAACAACACTGGTCACAAGCCAGAAAATGACCATGTTCCCGCTTCAGGAAACAATAGGTGGTTTAATAAGGTTTCGGGAGCGGGTAACTAATCGTTTGGAAAAGCTTTTATTGTGCTACCGTATATCTCACTCAGTGTCCGTATTGCTGTCTTTTGACATCCCCATACTTTTTGTATCATTAGCAAACGTAATACCACAACATTGAATGGACTGTGGACCCCTCTGAGCATTCCACAAGCGTGAGTATCACCTTGTGCGTTGCCGACTCGTTCTCATCGGCGACGGCCTCGTATCGAAAAGGTTTACGAGTGTAGCAACGCCCGTCACGGTGACACGGTATCCTCGCGTTCCGCCACCAATCTTGTGGCATGTACTTTCCGACGTCCGCAGCCAGGCAGTTGTCAAGTGTCCCTGCCTTGCCAGATGTACTGCTTGAGAACATACTCGCCTTGGAGCCCAGTCCGCGCAAGTCTCTCTTTTGCGCACTCACTCGACATTCGATCACGGTCTGGCGTGTCCGGGTAACGTACAATACGTGCTCCAGCGCGTATAATTACTCAACGTCTCGGCCAGCCTCCCGCGCCTTTGGCGTATCTAGCGAGGTCTGAAACATCTCTCATAGAGCATGGTGACAACCTCGCCGTGACGTGGTCTCCGGACGGAAACAGGATCGTCATCCAGGTGAGTTCTGGTCATGGTCGCGCTCTGCTCTGCTTCATCGTTATATATTTCAGACGACGTTCTCATATCTCGTGCTGGTAACGGTTGATTGCGTACCCGACGCTGCGGTGTATCAGCCACCAGACATCCCACCAGGTGTCCAACGCAATTTCCTTGCAGGCCCAGGGGAAGGACTACCACTTCAATCACTCAGCCTCTCGTTCGAAGGCGTCATACGCGCGGAGGGACGGGTACTCAGGTAACCACTCTTTGTTTCTGGCCAAACTTCATCTAGACACGCCTTTCCGTCCAATAGTGTTTCGCCACGCAAACACCATCTGGCATTCTCCACAAGCTCTCCACCAGCCATCCAGCGTATCCCGTGGCCTTCATATGACGACTCAGACACCGAGAACGACCATTCCCGAAGGTCACTCTTTGGTTACGATACTTGGGTCTTGAATGACCACGAGGTGCCATGGTTGGTAGACAGCGATGGTACGTGCTGCACTATGCTGGCATTGCCGTGACGTCTGAGAGGTTGATTCACGTTGGTAGTCACTGTCGCAAAGATCTTGTACTCGAATTCCGGAGTAGAGACGTGGGTAACTTCGGATGGAAGAGCCTACTTCGTGCGATTGGAGGAGAACTCACAAGCAGAGGAGACTGTTGTTCCTTCAGAAAGTGAAGACGGACCTGGCGGTGGTGTGAGCGTGAAATCTAGTCCTCAGCATTTATATGCTGAAGATACTATTTATTCAAAGGATCCCAAAGCTGACAAGGGTGAGAAGGCTGAAGACCGTTCATCTTCGGTTAGCTCGGACCCGCTACAAAGCGAACATCGTTGGGAGGGAACTTGCATTCATAACTTCGAAGTTCCTCGGTGGGTGCAAAAGTCTCGACATGTTGAAGGCGACGACTCCAGTAGCAGAGGCCCCGTCTATGAAGAACCACGTCGAGCTGTAGAGGTTGCCGTCAATGCAAGATTCTCTTTGGTCGCGGTCGGGACATATAGGTGTGTTCGTGACATGATACCTGCTGTCTATAAAACTCACTATTCCGACGCTTTCAGTGGATCTATCGAATTCACTGCATTCCCATCACCTGAATGCCGTGCGCCAACACCCCAAATCATAGAGGTCCCAAACCCATCCAATCACCCCCTTGGACAAGTATCTACAATGGAATGGAGTTCGGATGGTTATGTCCTGGCAGTGGGTTGGGAGCGCGGATGGGCAATCTTTAGTGTTGGAGGACGATGCCTCGCCTCCGGATTTGGGGTTGATGACGTTGTTGACACTGAAAAATTCCGGGACGCATTCATGCATGGGGTCAAAGATTTGGTGAGTCATCGCTGTCATCGAGATTCTTGTTCATTTAGAGCTGAGGATGATGGTGGTAGTTTTGGGCACCTGGCAATTTCGAGCTGATAGTACTCGCTCAGTCAAGTCCAAACAGTGAGTCTCTTAGACTATCCTCTATGCGCGTCAATGTTTTACCACGGACTTCACAGAACTCGATGGACAAATGTTCATCCTACCATTTGCGAAGAGCGCGACAACATGCCAACATTCCCCAGTTCGTGGTTCTCTCTGCTATAGCGTAGGTTTCTGAACGTTACTATCAGGACAACACTCGCTATGCCTTTCTCCAAATGGACGACCGTGCACTTATATACCGTGGAGCAGACCAACCAGATATGAGCATTATAAACCCGGAGTCTGATGTTTGGCAGCATATAAAGGCAAGATAACACATTCGTTTCCTTTACTTAACGTTTTGTTCACCATCTCGTGTTGTTTCAGATTCCTCAACCCTATCTAGCATCGAATTGGCCGATCAGATACTCTGCACTCAGTAATGATGGCCGTTTGGTAGCCGTTGCTGGTCGTCGCGGATTGATCCACTACAGCTCAACGTCAGGTCGATGGAAACTTTTCTCCAACGTCGCTCAGGAGCAAGCGTTTTCTGTGAAAGGGGGTCTACTGTGGTTTCATCATGTCCTCATAGCAACAGTCGAAGTGTCGAAGTCATACCAGGTCTGCAAGGCCATGCCCTGATTATGTTACAGACACTGTTGACATGTCAGACAGATACGTTTATATTCCCGGGACTCGGAACTAAGCAACCAGAATGTCCTCCATCGGGAAATGATTTCGTCTCCCGTCATCATTCTATCTCTGGTTGACAACTCATTGTTGGTCTACACTGCGGACAATATGTTGAGTCATTACCTGATCATTCCGACTACGGATTCGATCAAGTTGCACTTATGTGGGAGCATCACTTTTAATGGAATAATCGCAGTACCTTCCGCAGTCAGAGTGTTGAGCTGGATGATTCCTAACGCTCAAAAACGTGAGTTTTTCTCGACTCGAAGGAAGGCACACTAGTTGACACTGCGTAGGACTTGGTGATCCTGTTGACGATCTTGCGGTAGCCACTGTCCTCATGATGGTGGGTGGGCAGCTGGTGTTGCTTCGGCCAAGGAAGGTAAGCTCCCCCGCTCCTCGAATGAAGCCCACTTTTTCATAATCACCTTATTGAATAATAGTCGGGGAATCAAGAAGTCACATATGATATGCAGATCTTTGCGGACCGCATCGAGTTCTGTTGGATACACCTCCGTGGCATCGGGGCACTGGAGAACTCCCTTTGGGGGTACGACGGGCAAGGCATACGGGTTTGGCTCAATGCCCTTGCTATTGAATCGCCTGCATCTCCTGAGGAAGCGCCTCAGAGCGTGAAGGAGAGTGTCAATATCCCACTAGATTTTTACCCGCTGTGTAAGTTCCTTCGTCTGGCCCTGGTTCACCAACGTTTACAGTACCTCGTAGCTGTACTTATGGACAAGGGGATCATTATCGGCGCCGAACATGAATCGGTCACTCGTGTAAACCTGCCATTTGCAATGTTTAGACATACAACTAGTGTACGTGCTCATCTTTTCCCTGTTCCCGATCACTGATGATCTCTGCAGTCCCACCTGTTCCTCCACCATGTCTTGCGACACTACTTGGAATCTGGGAAAATACGGGACGCTGTTCAGCTCGCCACCAACTACCAACACCTTGTGTTCTTCGCTCATGCTCTTGAGATCCTTCTGCATACCGTAGTAGAGTCACTTCCAGCAGCTGAGGCTGACGAGAGTGGCACATCAAGCACAGCTTCTAAATTGTTGCCTGCTGTGATAGAGTTCCTTGACCACTTTGATGTTGCATTAGATGTTGTGGTCGGTTGCGCTCGGAAAACAGAAGTCACGAGATGGAAGCGACTCTTCGACATTGTTGGCAGCCCGAAAAGTTTGTTCGAGGTGCGTCTCACTTGGTGTTGCATACATATTCTTACAAAAGGATTCCTTGGTCAGGTATGCCTCGACTCTGGTCGACTCAAGACGGCGGGATCTTATTTGCTTGTGCTGCACAATCTCGAGCCACGAGAGGAAAACAACAAAGACGCTATTCGACTGTTGCAGAGCGCGATCGATGCCCAAGACTGGCAGCTCTCTCGTGAAATTTTACGTTTCTTGCACTCGATTGACGATACTGGGACAGCACTCAAGCACGCGTTGGCCCAGACAAACATGATTGAATGTCCAGAGTTGGGGGAAGATCGTGGTTCGGCGGTGTAACTTATTCATCCGATTTATCAGTACTACTGTGTATTTGTGACACTAGGCGCTCGTTCACTGGATATGCCATTCAACAACTCCAGCCAGCCAAAGAATCACTGCAAACAAGATAATAGTGTTTGAGTTGCATACAAGTTTAGATGATCCGAAGCCTTTAGCACTGACTCGGAGTCGGACTGTTTGGCAAGAGGTCTTGAACTAAACACTACAAATTAGACTTGATGATGATGAAGATGGGTTTCTCAGCTTCCAAACTGCACTCTCACGCACTCTCACGTCAGGTTGATCACCAGCAGTACTCTGCCTGTAAATCCTCACTGTTTGCTACCTCGACGGGTAGGTGATAATTGCGAGCCTCCTGAGAAGACTCGTTCGCATCACCATGATTTCCCCCTTGACCACAACCCACAGACATCAAACGCGATGGATGCTCCGAAAGTGGTATCGATATCGTACCCTACTCTTGTATCGTCGCCATTGTCCCTCGAAGAATCCATAGGTAAGAGACTCAGATCCATACCGACGATCCTGTCACTACAATACCAGTCCAGAACAGGCTTTCGGATCGCATCCGTACGCTCTTGGCATCATCGTCGTCAAAGATCTACCAGATATCTATCAGACCTATCGAAAGTCCTTGCTCAAATATGCATACAAGTTTGCTCATCTGCCAGAGGAGACCAAAGAACGCTACAGTGATCCCGGAAGCTTATATAGGTACGTCACTAGTATGGCAGCGCACGAGCTTTCGTCGGGGGCTGATTATCGCAAAAGCTTCGGGTGGTCACACGGAAAGGTAAGAGACCCATTGACGTGAACTGGACCACAGCGTCACTCTTGTTTCTTTGTAGGAAATCATGAACGGAAAGCCAGGTGACCCAACTTCGCCAGTTGTCCGTAGCCTTGACGATGTGACTAAGATTTGATCAAGACACATTGAAAGGATCGTACTATGCAAATCCCATCGTCGATGTTCCTGATGTCTCTCCCGAGCTCAGAGAGCAGTACCCAGAGTATTATCGCAGAAACATATGTATGCAAACGAAAGTAGCTATCGCGTACAGTCTGTTGACATGTTACAGGGCCAAACACCGATGAAAATGGTGTCGAAGGTTTCGAGGAAGCGTTCAAGAACCTGGGGAGGTGGGACATGACTATTTGAGACTCGGAGTTGACAATATAATGAGCCTTTGTCTAGGTTCGTCTTCAAAGTCGGTTGTGACTTGGCCGCAGCTTGCCAGCCTTTCGGTTCGGTCTCTCGTCAGGTAAACATTGCGCACCGCTAACGTCCCTTATGCAATTGAAGTCTCGAAGCATCTGACGGACATGTCGATATCTTTACCAAACCTCATCGGGACCTCTCAAACTACCAAGGCTAGGTTACTTCACTATTTCCCTCAGAAACAAGAAGCCGGACCGCCTGTCGAAGATGAACCTATCGACAGTTGGTGTGGATTTCACCTCGATAACTCCCTTTTGACTGGACTTTGCTCTGTAAGTCGTATTTGTTGCACTGAACGTATGCTCATGTGTCGAGTATATTTATAGGCCATGTTCCTCCAAGAGGAGGGTGATAAAGAACCCAGATTGGTTTCTTCCCCTTCGCCTACGTCTGGGCTTTATATCCGGACGAGAGGCGGCGAATTGATCAAGGTATCCATACCGGTGGATTGTCTGGCATTTCAGACTGGCGAATGTCTTGAGCTCGTGACGGAGAAAAGACTGATGGCGACCCCCCACTGTGTTCATATTGGAAGGGGGCAGGAAAAGGTCTCGAGAGAAACGTTCGCATTGTTCATGCAGCCCGACACTGAACAAAAGGTTTCTGCTACCGAGACCTTTGGGCAATTCAGTAAGAGGATATTCTCATCACACTACGATCAAAACTCTATGTAAATTATGCATCTATGGTCATAGAAACGAGAACTTAGGTATAAACACAGCATTAACAGACAAAGTAACACCTAAAAACATACAGAGACAAAACGAATAACGTGAATATTCACGGTTGCACAGAGGACGTAGAAAGAGAACGCCGGTGGGTCGCATAGGAAAGCGAATCTGGAAGAACAGACATTACTGCTGCGGCAAGACTGTTTCGTTTCAGTGTCGCCGAACGATCCATCTTACCGGTACTTCTCCGTGATGAAAAGGAGGATCGCCTGTCTTCTGCATCAGAAATGACACTCCAGTCCTCGCTTCCCCTCTGTGACCCCAATGAATCATAGCGAGACCGGGGGCTCGAATGCTCCAAAGTCGATGTGGAGGTATCACATAATTGTTCTGTTGCACCGTCCAAGTCTGTACTTCCACTTGAGTGTCGCCTAATCAAGGAGCGGGCGTAATCCAGGTCACGGTATATGGACTCGATTGCAGTAGCTACGCCGTTTTCCTGCAAATACTAAGCAAAGAGGTTCGGTTCTGTGTCAAAGCTACCCACAGATCGAATTTGTTCCCCAATTAGCCTAGCGCGCTCGATCTGCTTTTGATCCGTGGTCGCCAAAGTCAAGGCTTGGCTCAGACTCTCGACAGTCAATTTGCGGACACCAGCACCGATTCCAAGTGCCTCGACACGATTAGCCCAAAAAAACTGATCTCCGAAGAACGGCTTGATGATTGTCGGGATTCCGGCTGCACTATTGTCAGTTCCAACTGCGAGAAGTGGTGAGCTTCAGACATACCTCGTAAACTTGCCCCAGTTGTACCAGCACCACCGTGATGGCAAGCGGCATCGATGCGTTTAAATAGCCAGTCGTGTGGAACCGATGAAACACTGTATATCTGCTTTGGAAGTGGTTCCTCAGGTTGGGGTGCTTGCGCTGCCTGTAGTCGATCCGACCAACCCTTGGAGAGGATAGCATAAACTCCACTTTGCAAAATTGCATCCACGACACAGCGGGTCATTCCTTTGGGATCTGGAACCATAATGCTGCCGAAGCCTATGTACACTATTTTCTTGCCGGCTTGCCGAGCAGAGTCGATGAAAGAAAGAAGGTCCTGTGGAGGAGTCCATTTCTTTGCCGCGACATCAGCATCGTCAAGGAACCAATAACCTAGTTCCACATTAGAGAGAGCATGCACTGATAGAGAAGTAAATTACCAGTCACTCGTATCCATTCGGGCCAATCTAAGGGTCGAGGAACAATCGTAGGGCTGAAATTATACAAAAAAGGAATCTTGTGGGGCTCCATACGGTCCAGGCTCGTGTTGTCCAACCGCAATACGTTGCGGCGCCATCGATTGATCTGCGGTGCCATCGCGTGCCAAAACACCTGGTCAAACATGACAAATGTCTAGTATGGAGAGTATTATTAAATCACAACGGTGAAAAAGGACCACTGGCGCTCGTACCATGTAATTATAACCACCGCCCATCTGACGAACTGTCAGAATGTCAAATATTCTAAGTAGAGATACGCGTACCTTGTGCTCCGGCACTGCAAAAGCGTGCGGGTATGCCCTTGATTTCGATCAAGACCGGGCCCAACGTAGACCCAATACAATTACTTACCTCGTCCTCGTCCATGTCATTGTAAATGCTCTGAAGTAGGGGATCCTAAGGGCTTCAGCGATGTGGTACCCTCCCATCGCACTCGGACTCTCTACAAGAACATCGGTCCCTTGGCAGGCTTCCCATGACGTTTTGAGCAAATCATCGAGCCATCCACGGAACTAGATCTCGGTGTTGAGCTTGGACATTATAAGAATTGCAGTGTGGTTACCTTGAGTAGCGACTCTTTCCAAAACGCAACCGTGAATGTGCCATTCTCGATACAAATTCGCATCAATTCTGCCGGATCACCACCCACATAACCAAACTCAATTCCATGCTACAAAGACCGTCAGATAGCGTGATTGAAGAAACGCATGTACTTACGGACTCAATCCACGCTTGAAACTCTCCATGCGTTGCAATTTTCGCCCGATGCCCGTCCGCAATCAGTCCCTTTGCAAGCGCGATATAAGGTTGAACGTCCCCCCTTGAGCCGATAGTAAGGAATGTAAAGTGCAAGGACTCTTTCGGCTTGAAAGTCAAAAATGTTGAGGAAGCTGATGTAAACATCACGGCGGGTAAAGATTCGGACATCGCCTCGGGATTGCTGTCGCAGCTGAGCGAGTGCTGTGGTTCGAATTCCTCCAAGATAAGTGCATCCCTCTTGCCTCGGCTCAATGCTGGAGCTTCGCTGGGATTTGGCCGCTTCCTGATGTCCTCTATTTGGCGTTCAAGAATAGATACGAAAGCACGTCGTCTGTCTTCAAAGCCAAATTCAAAGAAAAGTTCCTCGTGGCCTTTAATTATAACGGTAAGGCCATGGTGACCAAAGCGCGTAGCCTTGGTCATTTCCACGGTCAGGATGTCACGAATGGGTAATATCATCTATCATACAAATGTCATCAGTAAGCTTCTATACGATGAAATACAAGAAGCATACTCTAGTCTTCGTGCTCAGAGGACCTGTGGACTTGAAACAGAAATAGTTTGAAGAAACATACAGACGTCCGAAAATTGGTAAGAGTCGGTATAAATAACCTGAAAAGTCTTCTCTGCACTATCAAGATCACGTTCCAAGGTGAAATAAGTCACCTACATCCAAATAGCGTTTCTTTGTCATCAAGGGCAAAAGCAGCCTTAAATTTGTCTGCCATTTCTTGATCGACCACTGCCTCGGAAGTCTCGAGTACACTGTAGCCGAGATCACTGGATGCTCCGGAACCTCGCCCAGAAATCAACATATCGTAGACCTCGCGTACACCTCCGTCACCTTGCGGCTCAGGACACGCAGGGGGCACAGCACTGTTCGAGGTGACAGTGCTCACGCCTTTCCGGGGAACTTTTAACCATGACGGTACTCCGACGGTCCAAGGTGTACTTGTTGCTGATCCCTTGATCAGGAATGATGTCGTGTCTCCTGTAGGCGTTGATGGTGGATAAGTATGGATCTGCGTTGAAGGATCGGTTGACAGTCCGTCTGGCGATGTAGCAGCAATGCTGCTGCCACTGGTCGACGATGACAAGGGCGAAGATGTCAGCGGTACGAACGATGAACCGCCCCGCTTGGATATGTGGGTAAAATCCTCAGCGCCAGGGGAGGATTCCGGTGCACCGTATATCCGGGTCAAGGTAGATGGAAGTGATTCCTGAAGGGGTCGAAGCAGAGACGACAATCGGAATGATGAATTGGTCTTTGCGTCCGGTGATGGGAGACTGCGAGCGGCCAGGGAATGGCGCGTGGCCGTGGTATCCAGCACGGGAAGCGGTGAACCGGAGGGAGACGATCTGTTGGTACGCACTACCTCCCGGATGTGTTCCAAAGCAACTTGTATGTCGTGAAAGTAAGCAAAGAAGTACGAGTCGACCGAGTAATGTTCATCCTTGTCGAACACCTTGACTTCGATTGTTTCGCGAAACTCAAAAGCCGATGATTTCTCCACATCAAGAATCACATAATATGGTATGGCAATCTGGAAGGTGTAAGAAGTGAATACGGCTACGCACATTGAGACTTACTTTTACAGTATCTCCCATGTTCTGTGCTTTGAAGATGACCTTGCGTATTGCTTTTATCCATTCATCTCTGCTTGGAACAGAGTCTGTAGCTAATAACACACTCTTTTGATTAGTACGCAGCCGAATCTCCTTCTCGCCCATGGAATCACAAGAAATCGCATAACGTAGATCGACAATTCCATTGAGAAAATAAGGATCCTGGGTAATATCAGCAAATGTCAAAAACACAAATATATGAGTTACCGATGAAGACTGATACCAGGAAAGAGTATCGTTCTTGAGGACGAACCAGTGCTTGATCCAACGCTTTGTCCGAGTGGCTCTCTTGCTAAGAGCGCCTGATTTCAGAATTTGGTCCTGGATCTACGTGAGTCTGCTTCTTCACGGTATACGAAATAATTACCTCTCTACTCGGCATGTGGGCAAAGAAACATAAATGAGAGTTTGTGAGATACATATACCCCTGTAACACTGGACATGGCTGAAATCCCCACACCTTCTTCGGGCTGAATGGAATTCGACTTACCAAAAGAGCGTAAAAGGCAACATGGCATTTCTGGTGTCCGTTAAGACTTGAACCAAGAGAAAATGAAAGTACAAACCTGCCAGCACTACATTGATGGCTTGCAAATCAAATATTTCTTTCAACTTCTCCGCCAAACGAGCCCGTCGAGTGGCCTTGACCGTTGTCATACTGCCTGCGCGACTCAGTGCCATCCGTCTTATTGCTGGCCCAAGCTGTACAGTTGAAGGCAGTAGGTGTATCGCCTCTGAGTATTCCTGACAGTCGGCTGGCCTCGGTGTCATTGCCTCAAAGTCATCGGTCTCAATGTCATCGTCAGAGGTAACATTCGCATCAGGTTCTGCATGGGGGACCTCGTGTTCTTCTCTCTGCACGGGAAGTGCTTTCCCCGGCAAGACAGAGCGCGACATTTCCTTCCGTCTCGATCGCGCAACAGGACGATATATGGCGTGGATAGAAGAGGCCATGCGTGCTCCTGAGAACCAGGCTCAGTTATACCAAGTCTCAAAGTATGGGTCGAAGGATTGCATACCAGTTTGCTCCTCGTCGCCATCGGAATAAGATGAGGGATCGAATCGAGATATTTGCTCTTCCACGTCATCGGGATCTTCTACCCAAGGAAGAGCTTGAAGAGCCTGAATGAGGGTTTGAGTCCCTGCGCGCATCTGCAATTTGACTCACACCGTTAACCAAACGTCGAGGGTAAGGGGGAGATACCACACGCACCGAACCGAAATCTCTAAAAGACTCCAACAAAGGTATGGGTGCAATGGTTGGCGACGGAGGTGTAATGAAAGGTGAATCATCATTCGGGACAGCCGCAGTAGGATCTTGAGTGTGTACATGATCCATGCCTTGTAATCCATCAGATTGGGGTGGCATGGTAAATTGAGAAGAGCCTTGGGTAGTTTGAGCAAACTTGACATTCGGGAACACTTTTCCGGAGAAAACTCACCTTGTGCTTGATCTCGCGTATCCTGCGCTTCTCTCCCTGCATCCTTCCGTTTTAGGCTGAGTGCTCGTTTGGACTCAGGTTGTATAGTCATTGTGGGTGAGCGAGGGCGGCTAGTAAAGCTCCTTCCAAGGTCCATCGTTCTCACTGCGGCTCTCTTGATAGGCGAGATATCCCCACCTGGACTGTCGTGGTGGTCGTCCGGCGAGTGAGGGTCAGGCGAGCCAGGTAAAGAAGTGGCGACGGTCCGAACCAGGGATCTCGTTGACGCAAGCCTGGACATTGGGGGAGGTAGAGTTGGAGCCTTACTGGATTACTATTATGCTAAGACAGAAGGTGGGTGGGATGTGTACCAGGGAGAATTCTACTGCGCGTCCGTGTTACAAGTCTACCAAGTAAGGATACCAAGTGTGGTACATACTCGTTATGGCGAAATCCTCCCTCCTAATTCATTCGGAGCTCGTAATAACTACCCCCTCGGCATGTTCGGCTCCATCCCGATTTGGTCCTCGAGGCTGCTGCGTTTTCAACGTCCAAGTTGTTGCCGTCGCGCCTCTTTCTCTTCATCTACTTGCTCTTCTTTCATGTTATCGCCATGAAAGGAGAATATTGCATTGCAGGCGCTTCCTTTCTCTCGTATGGCATTCCAGCCTCTCTCTCCGCGTGTCTAACCTTTCTTCAGGTTTGCAGCGCTCTTATTGTTGATCTTTGTCCATGTAGGTCCCAGTGGGTGCGGATAAAGGTGAATCTAATCAAACCTACATAGGTAGGACAAATCGATACATCCACTGTCCCACATGGAATCTCGATGGTAATCCCCAAGACGTATTTCTCAGTCTCATCAGTCTGATCAACCCATTAGGCAATTGTCAACGTTTCGGGCTATGGGTGAGTGGTTCTCGTACCTACTACGGCGTCAAAGCTCCAACGGAAATAAAGGGAAGCGTTAAACCTAACATTCGAAGACCCCATCCAAGGACTGTACACATCCAATTCCTCGTCACCTCTTGGACAAGGAGCTGGGATCAGGCAACAATATGAGTTCGGGCTTTACTCTTACTGTGCCTATGTCAACAGTTCGGCTGGACAATGCTCGGGTCACACCATTGCTGCCAGATTCCAACCATACACCACCATCACATCCGACATGCTCCAAAACTATTCACAATATACGGCCTCCATTTTTGTTAATTCCACCTTGATCAATTCGTCGTATTTGGGGACCAATACTCATGTTGCATACTATTTCCTATTGTTCGGGACGATATTCACCGCGCTCTCGTTATTCACGTGAGTTCCTCTCCATTCATCCTAATCGCATTGTCATCTGAACCTCATGATAGTGGAATACTTCGGAGCACCGTTCTGTTTCTCGTTTCGACCTCGATGTCCATCCTATCTGCAATATTCATCTTAATTGGAGCAGCCATCTGGACTGCGATAGTTAAGAAAGCAGAAAGCGTCAACACGATGCAACTTAGGCAAGGGATTCTGTCAGGCATCGAGGTATCGTATGGGAATGGGGTATACCTTAGTTGGGCAGCGTTCGTTTGCTTATTTGCAGCTACTATACCCTCCATGATTAGGTGTGTGATTTTCTTTCGCCTTTGATCGATGATCTCAGTGTTCTATCGAAGCAGTTGCTGCACTTTCCGTGGATGAACAGAATGCTGGCCATTCGACTTATTCGCTAATGGACTTGACTACATTTTGTGCACCGTGTGGTGCTAGTTCATATTATGCCAGATACGTTGATAGACATTCTAACTACGAGATGCATGGATGGAATATTTTATATATCATTATAAACCGCCTTTTCGTTTGCGCAATTGTGATCATCACAATTTAACAGAATCCCGAGGCAGCAGGCAGGGATAGGTGTCGGATGAGACAAAAACATTAGCCCACCGCGAGGGTCGAACTCGCAGCCTTCAGATCGCCTAGTCATAAGAGTCTGACGCTCTATCCGATTGAGCTAGGCGGGCAGTGTTTCGTTCTACACATAGGGATTGATCAAGTGTTCCCAACTCGTAATGTCCCTCTCTTGCCGAAACCAGTTCTCGGCACGAGGGTGGCCCATCAATGGGCGCAAAACTGTGGCATACGTGGTCGTGCTTCTTGGCGAACGCGATCACAGCTGGATGACACATTTCGGGATGCAGGCCCCTCCGTCGCGGCAGAAAGAAAGCTATGATCGATTAATTAACATGCACACCTTCAGGGTTGTGACTGGTGACGACCGACGGGAGGAGGTACAGCCTAATTGGTGAAACTCCCAGGTCCATATGGGTGCTGTGTTGTGGTTTCACTCTACCTTGGTGAGGGTCGTCGGCATCTGGGAAACGTCCGACTCGAGTCCGATCAGACAGGAGGTTGACAGTGATCGGGTGGCAGACAGCAGCTGAGCGCGCCCCGTGTGACATGGTGTGGGCGAGAGCACGGTGGTGGGCAATGGAAATAAGAAGTGTCAGCGCCAACTTTGCTCTGGAGTGGAGCGCAATTTCCGCAGCTGACGTCAGTGTGATTATGCGGTCGAGGTGTCGGGCCGACGGCAGTGTTGAGTGGATGAGAAAGCGTGCTGATGTAATGGTGAATATATACAAAGACATTGCGTGGTCCGCAGCAACCAACTCCTTCTCCCCTCGCCCTAAATTCCCCTGCGGAATCGCGAACGAGACACTTTCCGCAGTACTCCAAACCAGCCATGTCTGATCCTCTCAACGACACCTTTTACTCCGCTGTTGATACATATGGCTCAGAATACACCAAGCAACAACAAGGCCTCGACTTTGTTTCATTTCACTCTCCATCTGACATCCTCGCCCCCCACCCCGATCTCTTTGAACTCGAATTGGATTCAAGCCTCGCGGCTTTCAACGAAGTGCAGCTTCAGCTCCTTACCGTTGACTCCAACGACGCCTACTCCTTTTTGAGATCCGATACCCCAACGTGTGGTCCTCCCTCTACTTTCACCGTCTCTTCCGAGAGTGCATGCGAGACGCTCTCTACTCGCTCCGAGTCCTTTTATAATTTCTCCGACTCCTCCTACCCTCCAAACGACTGCTCTTTCCCCCTCGACCTCGAAATGGACTTCCAACGCGCTCGCATCGGAGGCAGCGGCTGCTCCGACTACGGCGGCAGTGCTGTGCAGAACAACAACAATCTTCCCATGACTGTCGATCCTAGCACCTTCGGCTCTCTGACCCTCAGTCCACGCAGTGCCCCCACTGCGCCAGCAACGGAGCCCGCCTTCAAGCGCACAAGCTATTCAGACTACGGAGGCATCCCTGCTGTTCCAAAATCTACAAACGCCGACTACTATGGCCTCGGATTCATCGCCGCTGAGACCGTGGCTCCATCCAATATTGCTCGACTCTCCACGACCACGTCTCCTGTCCCACAGGCTAGGTCAGTCCGCGGTGTCGAAGATCAATCCAAGGAAGATCCTCGTAAAAAGTACCAGTGTCCAACTTGTCCACGAGGTTGGTTCGCATTCGTTATCGTCCTTTTCCCTTTTCTCACCTTAAGTCTGATGATAGCTTTCGCTCGAGCGTACAATCTGAAAACTCACATGGCGACTCATGACCCCAACCGCCTTAAACCCCATGTTTGCCCCCACCGTTCATGTGGCCGCTCGTTTAGTCGCAAGCATGATCTAGGTCGTCACTTGGTTAGCATTCACCGTGACGAGTCAGTCTCCACCCCTTCGGCGGGTACGAAGGCCATCGGTGTTGACACCGGCCCAAGGGGCTGGTGCGACAACTGTGGCAAAGGTTGGGTTGGTGCTACTGCTCAGTGCAATTGCGCAGAGGTCAAGTAAGCCAAACCCGCCTCCACCAGTTCGACCGTTTTATGCGTGAGTTTCACCCGTGTTTTAGGTCGTCACCCTATTCATCGTTTATTCTTTAGATTGGGCGAGCGACTTCGCCAATCGCTTCGTCGTAGTCGATGGTTGATTCGTTTACTACGCGCCAAGATGACGTATCATATCATTCTACGCTATCTCTATCGATGTATTGCGCATCGTTCCGTTCGTGTTACACCACGAGCCTAGTAACGAGCGTAGTCTCGAGCTCTCTGCCTGCGTACAGTGCCTTGACGAGGATTTTTCAGGCAGTTATGTCCGTCCGTACATACCTCATTTTTCCCACTTCCATTTCCACCGCTTCGTTTATGACTTACTTCTTTGTGGACCATTGATTTATTTTGTCTGTAAAACTTGCTGGATTTATATGTCTAACGTCTAATATATGTTGTCTTGCTTAGCTAAGTTATTGATTATTGTGTGTCAGCCTGACTGGTTGGAGTTAGGAGTATGTACTTTGATCGCTGTCGTCACCACTGACGCAATGTTGTTTCGCACAGGGGCGACTATATAAACTGGACCAATGCACCATCTGAATCTCGTCTTCTTTTCTACCATGTCTTCTCTCGTGGAATCTGCGAAAAGCACCCTTGCCTCTACAACATCAACGTCCAAAACAGACAAGATCGTTGACCTGGAGTGTGACATTCAGACGCCGTCACGGAATGCTGGCGATTTGACTACAGATCATGGCGTGAAAGTGCCTGATACAGACAACTGGTGCGTGGTGTTCAAGTTGGTTTCCGCGTGTTGGCTAACTCACTTTCGCTGTGAATAGGCTCAGGGTGATCGGCACTGGCCCCGGTAAATACAACGGCCCCATGTTGCTCGAGGATCAGATTGGCCGCGAGAAAATTCACCGCTTTGACCACGAGCGCATCCCTGAACGCGTTGTGCATGCTCGCGGCGCTGCAGCCCACGGATATTTCAAAGTATATGACGATCGCGCTGCAAATTACACCTATGCACCGGTGCTGACGGACCCATCCCGTACAACTTCCGTGTTTGTGCGATTCAGCACGGTGCAAGGCCCAAGAGGGAGTGCTGTGCGTGTCTGGTGGTTGCTTCTTTTCCAATTTATTCATGTGATCTCGCGTAGGATACGGTCCGCGACGTGCGAGGGTTCGCGGTCAAGTTCTACACGGAGGAGGGCAATTGGGACATTGTTGGGAATGACATCCCTGTGTTCTTCATCCAGGATGCCATCAAGTTCCCCGACTTTGTTCACGCCGTCAAGCCCGAGCCCGACACCGAGGTTCCGACCGGTCAAAGCGCGCACAACAATTTTTGGGACTTTGCCGGTCTCCAGCCCGAGTGTAAGTCGTACGCATATATCATCCCGTTACCATACTGATTCTCTACTAGCGGCCCACATGGTAATGTGGGTCATGTCTGACCGCGGCATTCCGCGTTCCTTCCGCATGATGCAGGGCTTCGGCGTCAACACGTACACTCTCTTGAATGACAAAGGCGAACGACATTTTGTCAAGTTCCATCTCATTCCCGAACTTGGTGTCCATAGTCTTCTTTGGGATGAAGCACTTAAGATTTCGGGGCAGGATCCTGACTTCCATCGAAAAGATCTAAACGAAGCCATCAATAAAAAGACGTATCCCAAATGGAAGTTTGCCATTCAGACTATCCCCCAAGACCGCGAACATGATTTCGACTTTGACATCCTGGATGCGACGAAAGTATGGCCAGAAGAATTGGTGCCCCTCGAAGAGATTGGCGAATTGGTGTTGAACCGCGTCGTCGATGAATTCTTCACCGAAACTGAACAAGTCGCCTTCTGTACTAGTCACGTCGTTCCGGGGATTGGATTTAGCGACGATCCTTTATTACAAGGTCGCAATTTCTCGTACTTCGACACACAAATCACACGTCTTGGGATTAACTTCCAGGAGGTACGTTGCTACAGTAAAGTTGTCCGCGGATCGATGATTTCAACCCAACTTCAGCTCCCTATCAATCGTCCTATCTGTCCGGTGCTGAATCATAATCGAGATGGTCAAGGGCGTCATCGAATTGTCCATAGCAATATCAACTATTGGCCCAACCGCGCGAAAATTGGGATGCCCGCAGAGAAAGGAGGGTATATTGAGTAAGTCGTGCACGTAAATTGTAGTGCCATTCCTGACACCCTTCCAGGTACGCGCAACACCTCGAGGGCGTTAAACAGCGTGCGCGGGGACCCAAATTTCAAGAGCACTTTGACCATGCCCAGCTCTTCTATAATTCTCTCACTCCATACGAGAAGATTCACCTCGCTAATGCTGTTTCGTTCGAGCTGAGCCATTGCGATGATGAAGACGTCTACAAGACTTACGTCAATGTACTCAACAACATCGATTTCGACCTCGCGAAGTCAGTGGCTGGTAACGTGGGAGGCGTGATCCCAAGTCAGCCAGGTCGTCCCAACCACGGGAAGAAGGGCAAGGGATTGTCACAGATATATTTCATGCCGAAAGAACCAACTATCGTCTCCCGTCGCGTTGCTTTCTTGATCACAGACGGTTTCAACGCGGTTGAGATGCAAGCTGTTCGCGCTGCTTTGACAATTTGCAAGGCTTTCTGTTACATCATCGGGCCACGGCGCGGTGTCATTCATCCGATGGCAAGCCAGGGCGCTGGATCTGGAGTCTCCGCGGACCATCACTTTGAGGGACAACGATCAACCCTTTTCGACGCCATTTATATTCCGTCTGGGACAGAACATGTCAAGGCCCTGGCAAAGAACGGTCGCGCAATTCACTGGGTTAGGGAGGCGTTTGGACACTGCAAGCCTATCGCTGCTATCGGGGAAGGTGCGAACGACCTTGACAATGTGATTAGCGTGTTGACTCCATTCGACTTTTCCAGCGGTAAAGTTTTTGCGTGACGTCGTTCAGTTGCCTAAAGTCGATCTCTTTGCTCCCGGTGGTCACGATGATGAAGTGGTGTCGTCTTATGGAGTGGTTTCCACGGGACGATATAGCGCCCCCTCGATAATCGATGATCTCCCCAAGTTCGGATCAGACTCAAAGGGATTCGTGTCTAACTTCGCCTACCATATCAGTCAGCACCGCTGTTATGAGCGGGAGATGGATGGTCTAACGGAGATGGTCGCATTCTGACGGAGAGAATGCTTTGCGGGATCAGTTGTTTGTATTCGTGTACGATTAGTGTCCGTGTTCAAAGTCGACACGAAGATGGTATGAAGTATAAGTCTAGTGTGTCTGCATTGTTAGAGTCTTATCCAGATAAACCCTAGACGACTATTCCATACACATTGGCGACAGAGATGACTAGCCACACTGCATACGCCATCGCCGATACTATATAAGTATTGCTGAAACCGATCGTCCCTTTCTGCACTGGTAGTGCAACGGGAGCGTCTGTAGGGTGGTCGACCTTGAGATCTTCCACCACAATCCCCGAGCGTTTCGACGATGTAGCGCTCAACGACTCATCGGTAGCAGAATCAATCGTCAGCATTTGGGTGGTCGGATCAGGGGCTTCATCGGGCACGTCGACAGACATCACGGTTTTTGAGGATGTGAGGAATATGAGCGGGAAGGCGACGAATGGTAACACGATCGAAAGCGCGACTTGCGACGCGACGAGGAGCGCATTGAGGCCCGAGCGTCCGAATGCCATGGCGACGATCATGGCGGGTATCAAACTGAGGAGGCGTGTTACAAGTCGGCGAAGGAATGGCTATCGAAAGACGAGAAAAAGGTGAGCACGGGTGAATGTGTTCCTGGGCGACGGCTTACAGAGATACTCCAGTGGATGAAACCTTCGGAAACCACCTGGCCTGCAAGGGTGGCTGTGACACTGGCTGCCTGGCCAGAAAACACGAGTGCAAGCGCGAAAAGCAACGCGGCCCTGAAGTCAAGTATGAATGATTGAGAAAGATATATGAGGATTTAACAATTCACCCTTGCCGAGGGGATGAGGTCATACATGCCAAAAATCCCGAAGGATGACGAGGTAGATGCATCCTGAGGCACCGCGACAGAAGTGATGAGGATTCTGAGTATTAATGGTCAGGAACTGTCGTGCGTTAAGTGAACAAAACGCGCACGCGGAATTGATGGGTACAGCGACCACGAGTAGGCTGAAGATGATGTCCACTATAGCGTGGGTCATATGCGCTTGAATGAACGACAGGGGATTGTTCTGTCGCAGTCCGTAACGTATAGATTTATCCGTTGAATCATCGTGGCCAGCGCGCGTGGTGGAGAACAAATTGCGGCAACATTGTCGCAAGCTAGATTGGAAGGACGAATGATGTGGGGTGACGGGTGACGGGTGAAGGAAGCGCAGAGAGAAGACGATCTTGTGTGGCAAAATGAGAACCTAGGAATAGGCCGTGGGGCATAACCGTTGCACCGATGATACCGATGGCTAGGGAAGACAGCGTCAGGGGGAAGAACAGAGGAACTGGTGAATTGAGGACCTGTGTAGATGGCGTTTGGTTGTGTTTGGAAGAGCTTTTTGGAGGGCACAAAGCCGAGAAATGCTTGGGACCAGATAGGGTTGACGTTGATGACAAGGACGATTATAGAGACGAAGACGGCAGCTACCTGGAGGGGGTTAACTAACGGGCGAGGAGGAAAGGAAGTGAAAATATGACCATACAAGGAGGATCATGCCGATTTCGACGAGTCTGACAGGACGACCGGGCTGAGAGTGGTCGGTCGGAGGTGAGGAGAAAGACGAAGACATCGAGGGCAGTGAGAAGGACACCTGCCCATATAGGAAGTGCGGGCACGAGCAAGGTGAGGCTTATTGCAGAGCCGAGTAGCTCTGCGAGGTCTGTGGCTATGATTGCGAGCTCGGAGAGGACGTAGAGGGGATACAAGAAAAGGAAGCGGACCAGGTGGGGATGTTTTGAATGGTCGTGGAGGAGAAGGCGGCAAGGTGCGGCAAGGTCTGGAAGAGAAGGGTGAGTGGGAGAGAGAGAGCAGAAGGGAGCTGGAAGGACCTAGACCAGTGACACAACCGAGCCTGGTGGACAAGACCTAGAAGGGGGGTGATAAACGCGGAGACGCGTAGTGAACGCGATGCATACCTGGAAGAGGACGGCCATGACGCCGGAGAGGAGGATGACGAAAAGCATGGGACAGTATCCGAAGGTGCTGAGGAAAGGGTGAGCGGGTGTGAGGGGAGAACTAGACACGGGTACTAATTAACGGGTCAAAGTAACCAACTGAGCAGAGGATGCCTGGTCCAACATGTCTGCGTATATGGTGGGCGATGAGAGGGAGCATACCGGTGTGGGTGGTTTGTACATGGCGATGGCGAGGAACGGTATCACCACTGTTCTGGATCATTGACAGAGAGTCGCACGGTAAGTAGTATGGACGACAAAGATCTCCACCCGAGCGACGACTACTCGCACCGGTTCTTCATCTGGCACGAATGGATACAAGCACATGGACCACTCTCAACAGAGAACGTGTTCGACTACTTTGCGACGTCTATGTTCTACGACAAACAGAGCAACAACCAGGTCCTTCGCATGCAGACCATCCACACAGGAACACCCATCCTGAATGAAGCTGAAGAACTCAGGTCACTCCTTTTCTTTTCCTTCTCTACCCGCTCAACCCTCTCCAGACGTTTCACTGGCATCGAGTTCGCCCTCGCCCATGTATCCCCCGATTCCCCTCCGTCCCTCTTCATCATACACAAGCGCGAGCGATTCTCCCCAGATCAAGGTCCGTCTTTTTCTCCTCTCTTCCCCCTCTCTCCATCTCTCCCTCAGTCAGACCCCTCGCCGCCTACTTCATCATTAACAACCGCATCTACCAGTCTCCCGACGTCTACACCCTGCTCTCAAACAGACTGGTATATCCAATACGCCTCTCCTTCTCTGCTGCTCACTCCCTCTTGTCCAGCTCACTTCATTAAATGCCCTCCAGTCCTCTCTCGACCTTCTCCGCAGACATCGTCCCGATTACACGCCCCGTTCTGGTTTCGTATGGCCCATAATCGACTCATCTCTACCCGACGCGTCTGCCAAAAAGCCCGACCTTGATGCCATGCACATCGACGACGACTCCGCTATCGATACGCCCGAGAAGCACAAGTCCCATGGGCCTAAGAAACAGCAGAACAATTCGCTCATGATGTATGCCATGAGGACAACTGCAATGCATTCCAGCATAACATCATCTCGTTCCCAAGCATCCGACCAGTCCACATCCGCCCTCGCGTCCGCATCTGCTCAACTTGCACTGACCCCTGCACCTTCGGCCCCAAGACCACCATCCCCAAAGGCACCCTCCACCGCACCCAGTCCACAAGACCCTGCCTCTACCAAAGCTCCCGTCGGCGCTGGCAAAAAGAAGAAAAAACGCACGTCTCCTCTTTCCCCGCGTGAGCATTCCCATTGACCCATGTCACAGGCATGTCAGTCTTGGTGACGGTGACCTGAATTTCGGGTCATTCGATCCGCATATCATGCATGCTGCGGAATCCTACTCCACTTTGACCGAGCATTTGTTCACTTGGTTCCCAATAGTAGCTTCTTTTTCCGGCGTCATATTTTTTACATGTACCCGTGTGGACTTTGTACGACACCAAACCGTGGTAATATCGTTGCACACTTTGTCGGTACTATGACCGTCCACCTACCCCCGTTAACTTGTCCGTCAACCACCCCAGCGGTGTCGGTAGTTGTCCATTCCGAGCACCTCCTACACCAGCCCCCAAAGCGAGGGGGTTTGCTGAAATGAACGAGTCTTTTCGTGCTTTGGATGCTGCTTTTACTACATGTCACGTCAGTATCTGACAACGATGAGATGTTATCTGATAAGGGGGGAACACAGAATCTGATGTGCCCAAAAATATCCCACAACCATGACCAAAAAAGCTTAGTGGACCTACCCGAGCTGCTGATTTCCTCCACGTTGGTTTCGAGAACGAGACCGCCCTGGATGATTTCCCCAAGGATATGATGAACCTGGACTCATCTCGTGACTCAGTGTGCATCATCCTTTTCCGTGGAAGCTTACCTCGTCAAAGTGGAACACGAGGTCGAGTTCACAAACATTTTCAAACGCGCGGTCCAGCGCCTCCACGAACACCTTGATTTCCGGTGTTTTGACACCGTTGCATGACGTGCACTAACCAGGGATCTGTGCTCACCTGGATCAGGTCTAGTATCCCCAGCTCGCTCTCTGCGCCGTCTACGACGAAGACAAAGTAGAGTGTTGCGTAGTTCCTGTACACGACGCGCCATCGCTCGTCCGAGTCGTCCTTGGGGCCAAGGAACGCCTCGAGCTCGGGTGCATCCAGAAAGTTGCACCACCCAGCTGGTCGGACCGAGATGAGGGAAAATATCTTTTGAAGCACCGTCTGAGGGGACTGGTGGAGTGGCGTGTAAAACTTGGTCAACCTCGGAATGCCCGACGTGTTGACTGGGTTCGATCAGACAGTGAGAACGGTCACGAAAAGACAACTGACAGATCAATACAGCATGTATCATGGCCGTTCCGTCCAGAGAAATGGTGCGGACACGAATATATTCTCACGACCGATCAGATAAGATTCTACTACTACACACACACACACGTTCTCATGTTTCGTCCCTAGGCAACGTCCACCCAGGTTGCAATCTTCCCGCAAGATTGCCGGCTGGCCCAGGAAGACCTGCTTGGCTCTTGAAACTCTCCAAGAAATTCTTGATGAGGTTGTAATCCATGCTCGGCTTAGTGCCTTCCTCGTCCGAGTCTCCACCATCCTCTTTCTCCATTAGTGTCTCAAGTTCAGCTTGCATAGCGGCCTCGATATCGATATCCATGTCGACGTCGGTATCTCCTGGTGCTGCGCGTGCTTTCCCTTTGTCTTGTGTCGGCAGTGAGGGCTGCGACTGGGGCTCTGACCCAGTAGTCGATTGTCGCAAGCGCGACAGTTCAGTGTCCATGGCTTGCATAACCGCTTCGAAGGAGTCCAGATTGGGGTTCCTGTTTGGAGAGGCGCCTGATGCTGACAGGCGGGGTGGCTCGGACGTTGTCTTTGGTGCCTCTGTCGTCTTCGTCACTATGACATTCGTTGGTACAAACGCTTGACATCATCGTTAACCATCCTTCCATGTATCCAAAGCCCAGAGATACACACCTCCTCGCCCTCGTCGTTCCTTGATTATATCATTCCACATGTCGTCAGATATCCCCAAAGCTTGGCGTGAAAACTCGAGGAACTCTGCCTGCTCTTCATTCATATCCACCTCAATTTCACCGACCACCTGCGGCCGATCTTCCTCTGACTCGTCATCCTCGTCATCACCACCAGCGAATGGGTCTGACGAAGAGGACTCATCATCTGAATCGACCCCTTCGTATTTATCACGAGGAAGAAGTGGTGGACGGATCGGACGAATGTGTACTGGCGAGCTTGGTTCTCTACCAGCAGTCTCACTGGGGGTGGTATCTTCAGGGAGTCCAGTTTCAACCTGTTCGGTCAAAATGGTGGTTTTGGCCACACGCTGCGTATTGAAAGAAGCGGGCATTTGGCCATACTCGGAAGCTGGCAGAGCAGGAACGAGGTTATCCATCGCTTTCTGACGAACCGCATCTCTTGCTTTTCGGGTTTCCGCGTCAGACTCTTGGTCATCCGAGTCAGAAAATCTCTCATCACTGAATAGGGCTTCGTCGTCGTCACTATCTGCATCATCTTCGTCAGAAAATGCTTCACTACAATCACGGGGATGGAATGAAGTGTTAGATGCGCTGATCACACTGTAGAAACTGGCAAAGGCGTACTCTTCGAATCGCGCGCCATCCACATCTCCTTTTCCTTCTACAAATTGTTCCACTTTAGCAGCCAGATCTCGAAGTTTGTTCGTTTGGTCCTTCGTGATCCTGTCTTCCTTACCTCCATCGCCGTCCGTTTCCATAGCGTGCGTATCCTCAGTCGAACCACCGGCGTACATAGCGCGATCAAGCACTTCGTCGAAATCCGAGGCGTCGACATTCATCCACTCATCTGAATCCTCTGTTTGCACTATATCAACATCCGAAAGCGTTTCCGGAGCACGGAAAAGTGCGGCATTGAACAAAGCTGCGAACGACGGCCGCGACATGTCGCTGGCGAAAAATGATTTGATCAACCAACGCACGACACGCAAAACGTGAACATACTCTTGTCGTCGAATCTCGACATAAGCATCAGCTGCCTTGTTCTCAAGCTCGTTCCACAACTGGGAACCCTCGATTTCATTGCGAAAGTAGCCAATAGTGACGAGGCGGGTCAGATATGCCTTGTAACCTGGTGAACGGCGAAGGGCATCCTTGCGTGCTTCGGCCTGGCGTGATAAGATACATGACGAAATCCGAAACAAATAGATAGATATGAGACCTACGGAGGAATTCAGGGCTTTCGCGGTCGATTTCATAACGTCTGCACGATTCTTAGATTCTTGAAACAACATCTCGAATCCACAAGCCTGAAAATTCCGCATGAGACTCTGATCAAGTTAATTTGCCAAAGTCAAATGACTGACCAATTTCATGCCGACATCTCGCCAACGCCAGGTAGCCGTACCTTCTCTCTCCTTGAAGCTGCCAAAAATCTTTGGTGGATAGAACTTTTGGCCCAATAACTGAGCATAAGCTGTTCGCGTCATTTTCACACTGCACAGGAGGTCTGGACGGGGCGGAAAGCGTGCCATTTTGTGAGCAGCCTATGACAGTCCGTCAAGACATGCCCGCCAAGCTAGTACGTGCACTCACGCGAAGTTGAACTGCATCGCGAGTGTAGAATGTCTCGATGGGCTTTTGAATCAACGACCGATCAGCGGTGAGAGCACGAGCAATGTCGATAGGAAGGTAGACCATGGTCGTATGCACGTGGTTGCCTGCAGCATCCGGATAACCTGATATCCTCTGCCATACAATGTCTTCGACCGCTTTGGGAGCCAGAGTATCGACGGATGCGTCGCGCACGAGAGGAAGCGCGTCTTCGATAGCAATATATGTATCCTCTTCGTCAGCAGCAAAGTGGTCCCCGTCTTCATATTCCCTCACGGCAGGGATGCGGGGACGCTTCCTCGGCTTGCTAGGGGGAGAAACATGGGAGAGGGGGATTAAGTGCAAGCGGCCACTGTGTATCCATACCTGCAGCGTAAGAGTGAAAGGGGTCATTGAGCTGATCATTCTCACCGTTTACAGGGGAAGGAAGGGTGCGCACCCTGTTGATCGCGTTTGAGGGGTTCACCCAGCGGGGCAAGGACTCGGCTGCCTCGATGAGCAAGAACTCGCCATCCGAGTCAGAAGCACTGGTGTACATTGTATGAGTGGAGAAAGACGTGGACCGTGAGCGAACAGACCTGATGACGACGTCCCACCGCTTGGAGATCTCTCTGAGGAGCCAGACAGCACACCACTCATCGTCGACGGCGTCGCCTACGCGCATGCGGCCTTCAATGATATTCTTGTCCTCGCCACGGCGGGCGTCTGGATCTGGTGCAATTTTGAGGTGAAAAGGGTCGCGATGCCAGAGGAAGTCGGGGAGAAGTGTTGGGACGAGATCGGTAATGCAAGCAGCGACGGACATGCAAGAGGCGTTGTCGGCGAGGGCGGGTGGTGGGTAGAGTACATAGAGCAGGGTGTCTTCAGAGATGGACGGGCCGCGGTTGAAGATGTCCATCTCCGTGGTTGTTGGCGGCGACGTCGACCGCTGCAAGTTGGCTCTTGCCATTCGTGTCTTCGGTTCGGCATGTCAGCGCACACATCCTTCAAGGATAGAACGCTGATCGCTGTCATTGGCGACGAAGTCCGTAGTCCACCCTTCGTCGCGTCCGGTTGCTCAATCTCTGTACAGGACTCAATCACCGGTCTATTGCTCGCCGGCGTCGGCCACATCAACGAGCATCAGAAAAAGAACTTTCTCATCGTCGATTCCAGTGCGCTCGCCAGTGCACCTCCCTGTTCTCTCTAACCCTCCCCCAGAGACCCAGATATCAACCATCGAGGCTGCCTTTCAAGAATTCACGGAACGCAAGGATGTAGCCATCCTCCTCATTAACCAGCATGTTCGTACAATGATACTCCGCTTCGTCACTGTGTAGGGACAATGCTCATAAGATTCATTCTAATCAATCTAGATTGCAGAAAAGATCAGACCAACGGTCGATCGGTACCAACAAGCTTTCCCTACCCTCCTCGAGATCCCATCCAAGGACCACCCATACGGTACGGGGCCTTTTCACTTGCTCGCTTCAGCTGCCCATTGCATATACTTTTCATTCACAACACGCTTTCACAGACCCTGAGAAAGACTCCGTCTTGAAACGCGTGCAGAAGCTCTTCGGAGAATAATAGTACAGATCTTTTCAGACGTTCAATGTACCTCACCATCACCCACACACCTGCGAATGGTGCTTTGGCATTTCCTTCATGATTCCTAACTTGTCATGCTGGCCGGGACCATGCTGGTTTCATTGTGGTGATATGCATTACATCGATGCACGGAGACTATATCCGAACACGGTACCGATCGTGCTCCAGTGTGTTCCTCCTCAGCCCTCGAGGTGGACGTACGGCCCCTAGCGCGTGTATTCAGGATGAATGAAACCGCATAATAGGCTCGTTCTCGCGAACGCCTGGTGCCCGCTCGACAAATACCCTGATCGGCTTGCGACTTTCCGAGTCTGTCAACCAGTCAAATTAGGGCCGAATCGCATTGGGGGCCAGGTAGGTCCCTAATGGGAGCAAATGAGATACGCACCAGGTATGTCTATAAGGAGGTACCGGAACACGAAGTATCCTTCATCGTTCTGTTATGTCACGGTGTTAGTATGCAATCCTGTGCACTCCACCAGACGCAGACAAGGTGTGGGCATGCTACACGGAACGTATAGCACGGCGAGTGCTCATAGGGCACTCCACGTGCTTACCGTGGCCAAGCTGACAGCTAAAGAATCATTCAACGCACCCTCACGAGATCTGCATGTACCTCCCCTTCTGTCCAAGCTATTCCTGCAGCATGAATATTTCCATCGTGTGATTTCCGCCCGCGGAGGCCAGAAAATACGCCAGTTAGATCCCACCAAGAGCGTTCCTCGGTCCTCTCCTGGTCCTTACTCTTCTCTTTGGCCGTCGCTGCTGGAGGTATCGTAGAAGGGACGGTGTCTCCTCTGAGATACTTGAAAGTAGTCCTCGCTGAGTCAATAAATGTAGACATTTTCTCTTTGACGTCCTCAAAAGTCAAGGAGGCCAGCGATTCGGCATAACTGACCCGCTGCCCGTCTTTATCTTCCGTTGGTTGTGACGCCGCAGGCGAACCTCGAACGTAAAAGTTCAATAGCATGTGTTCACGGCCGAAGGAGTCGACAGCTATCTGTGATGCGACATGTCGATGACGGTGACGCGGACGCACAGCAGAGGGCGGGTTGTTGTGGAAAATCAGGGGGGCATGAAGGTACTTGGCAACCTGTCGTCCGATTAATCAGCAGCTGGTTCTCCCTCGAGAGTGGGACTTACTCGAGGGGAGCTTTTGATTCGCTCACAAGCGTCGTCATAGAGTACCGTGGGGGAGTTCTTTGAAAAGAGTTCCGAAGTAAGTGCGTAGACGAGCACAGTGGACAGTCCAGCACCGAGCAGTATCACCGTTAGGTTGGTAGTACGTTGAGTCGTGCGTAACACTAGAGCATACTATCATATCAGCGACACGGACGGCATAAGGCAGTGTCGACTTGCCCTTGCCACCAACACTGAGCTCTGGCCATTTCTTAGCCTTCTCCCCACGCTTCAGGGCTGCCTGTGAGATACCGAGTTGGAATGGCCCAACCGAGTCTTCCCTACTTGAGTGAGACGCTCTCTGCTTCTGGTCGAGGGCAGAAGTGAGTAGAGAAGAATGTGTACTTTGACTACTTGCGTATGTTCTGGAGGTGGGCCAGTGCGTGAGCGAAAGCTCGTCTGCCCCGCGCGATGGGCCTGTGGATCTGCGAAGAGGCTGCGCGCAACGGAGGGGCCTCGATAAGCGGGCAAGAGAGATTGTAGACATGCGTTGTACTACAAACTCGTTTTAGCTTCGCTTGTTTCAGTGACTACTTCCGATACCAAATGCGTGCAGGTTTCGTGTACAAAAAGAGAACTTTTGCAGGTTCACGAAGAACATGGGTGAGGCGAAAAAGTTCCCATTAGCCGATTTGAACGACTGACCTCGTCATTACTAGTGACGCGCTCTACCAACTGAGCTAAATGGGACGACGGAGACATTACCTATCAAGTCATCTCCATCGTAAAGATATCTTTCCCCATTTTCGTCAAAGAACCAAAATCGTCCAAAACTAGTTTCCAATACTGCCTAATCGTTCTACAGTCGCCTTTTTCATCTAACACTGCATTCAGCAGACTTCTTTGCTCACCAATTGAGGGGTGGTACTCACCGATGGGCTGATTCCTTCTCCTTCAAAGTATGCTAATACGAACTCTTCAGCGATCCAGTCACTCTCGACAGCACCTAAATCCGAAAACACTAAGTTCCTTGGGCGAGATGGGTCTCCGGTAGGGGCAGTGAGGTGGATATCAAGGGGGGTACCCTTTGAGAGTTTAGTATTTGGGAAGATTGATTTCAGTTTGCGGAGGGGAGACTGTACAGCGGTCTCTGTTTCAGCAGAAAGGGTTCCACAGGACTTGGCGAGTTGTAGACGTGCTGTCATGGCACGCATAAAACCATCGCGCAGATGGGTGTACGAGGTATTGCGTGTCGGTACTGTAGACAAGGGTATGTGGAAAAACTAAGGGATAGACTCGGAAAAATCTCACCGATGCGGAGGATGCATGAGGTGTTTCGGACTATATAGTCGATTTTCTCCTCGGGTGTAGCACTGATGGGGACCTGTGGGAGCATCCTGCTGGTCAGTGTTGATGTCAACGCCAGCGCTGAGAGACAAACTTTGAGTTTCGGGGCAGTGAGGTCAGCATAGAACCCGACGGAATAGACATTGATACCCAGAAAAGACACTGTGCGCACACCGACCCCCAGGAGAGAATGGGGAGGCAGTGGAAACCTGGAGGGGACCCGAAGTTGTTTCGGAAATTCGACGGAAGTGGCAGGATCGACTGAGGTCGGAGAAAGATGAGAGGAATCCGAGGTATCGTCGGAGCGGGGGCCTACCTACGACGTCCTGTCTCGCGTTGTGGGGAGCATCCAGGTGTACGGGAGTGGTGGCGTGATGGAATGTGAACGCTGCGGAGAGCAGAGAGGCGACGCCATATAGGACGGGTTTCGACCAAGAGCGGGGTTGGAAGGTACGTGCTCGAGCGTAGGTGAAGAGGTGCGACATGATCAAGGGGAGGGAGGTCACGTGCGCCTGTGGCTGTCGCGTCTTGCGGGCGTCAGTTTTGAGCGAGAGATCAGTCAGTGCATACGCAAGCCGTCCGCAGAAAAGGACGCGTCAGCGCCTACACACATATATAATAACTATCTTCCCTTTTGTCGTACGTCTCATCCCCTTGCATCCGACTTCTCACTTGCTTTCATCTGAACACATCTGAATGGCAACCCTTGATCAAGTCCTACCCAGCATAATCGCCGACGTAGGCTCTGGTAACTTGTCTATCCAAAGCATCGAAATGGATGAGGACGATATCGACGTCCTTGATTCCCCTGCTGAAGAGATTTCACCTCTTGCCACGGACCAACCCCCCTATGACAAACAAAGAGCCAACCTTGCTGTGTATCTCGATGCTTTGCCTTACAAGTGCGAATCTCTCGAGGAGATGCAGCAGAAGCTAGAGCACATCGTAGCAAAACTCCTTATATGCGCCGAGTCCAAGAATTGGTCCGCCCTCACAACTTGGGATGCAATGCTACAATGGTAAATCTCCAGGCCTTCCTCTCGTCCTTCAATATCTTATGTTTCCCAGTTGGCTCCAGTTGCGCTACCCCATGACAATCTCTATGCGCTCCAAGCTTGTCAGGTTTTACTACGAGTTATGTCTCATCCCTGGTTTGGATGTCCGTGTCCTCCGAAGTTGGGCAGATATGATCTCCCGCCTACTCGGCAGGACCGGAAAACGCTGGCTTGAACCAAAGGATCTCCATCTCCCATGGCGTCCCCTTTGGCAAGTTCTTTACAAGGAGATTTTCCCAAAGAAGCGTCTTGGCCAGTCAAAGTATGCAACATCTACACTTCTCTGCTCTGGTTTTATTGACACCCCTTTCTAGTCGTAACTTGAACAACATCTTGCTCTACGTCGCAGAAATTTGCAACCCGTACTTCACTGCCGACGACATCCCTGATATGCTGAGCACGTTCTTGCCAATGATCACTCCCAATGTAAGCTCTGGTCCTTTTACATGTCGTATATGCATGCTGAATCCACGTAGACGACCCTCACCATGGTTCCGGTACTGACTTCGTTCCTTCCTCCGTCCCATCCGCACCTCTACCTTCCTGTTCTTTTTAAAATTTGGGAGGCATTCAATTCCTTTGCCATGGACGATCGTTTTCTTGAATTGGCTGGAGACTTGGCGGAAGGACATGTTGCGGGCAAAGCCAGTAAATTTGGTGAAGAAGGTGGAGCACAGTGGAAAGACGTTGGTATTTGGTCCGAGCAGGAATGGAATTTACTGGTTAGCAAGGGGTTTGAATCCATGTGTAAGTTTCAGCTACGCATCTGTCACGTCCACACTCTTCACACTCGTTTCCAGATGTTCCCATAGGGAAATCCCGGGTGAGCAACTTTGACCCAGATATCCTCCCCATGGCTCTTAACTTTGTTACAGAACCCCAATTTACCCTCTGCGCATGCAGATACATCGTCAATCCGCCAGGGATCCAAAATTAAGAAAACTATCAGTCGCATAAGTGAGTATGTTTAGAGGATCCTTCGCATGCGTCGAGGTACCAACGTGGCCTCAATTTAGATGCTCTTGCTAAGTTGTTCGTCTACTCCATGGCCGTTGATGGCCCTCTCCGTGGCGATTCTGCATCGGCAACACCGTCTTCCCAAAGTGGACAGACAACGTATCTCGCAGGTTCAAAAGCCATGGACACCTTAGACCGCCTCATTACTAGTACAGAGTCGTTTTTCCATCCATCCAATCATGGTCATTGGACGGTGTTGGTGAGTAAGCTGTATGCTTCATACACATTTTCCCCCTGAATTTGCTTGTAGCTTACGAGCTTCCTTCAACGCTTGACGGCCGAGTTTGCTGACCGCTGGTATGAGGAGCATCTGCCTTCCTGTCGCACTCCGACAGTAAGTATTATATGCGGTATTTGCAACGTTGTCGTATTGATGGATTACCCGAAGACACGTCGTCTAACAGCTGCAATTCGTCGAGCCTTCGTCACTAGCCTCTTAACACCTGCTTTACTTGCAATGTTCTCGAAGGACCATCTTTCTCTCGCTATGACACAAGGAGCCTTACGCGTAATGGCACAACTTGAGCCTACGTTGGTCATGCCAGAGTTACTCGAACGTGCCTATGGAGGGCTAGAAGTCGTCAACGAGACACACCGGACTACAGCAGTTCTTAAGATACTTTCTGGTATATCTCTCCCCTTGGTCTCCGAGAAGCTGTGGCGCCCTGGACAAAAACACCTTTTGCCGCTCCTTGACTTATGTATTCCGGGTATTGATTTGGTCTGTCACGTTCTTTCTGCCTCTCAGTTTGTATTTGACGTTCTCGGGTAACAGAACGACCCCAACAAGACTATATGCGCGACATCTTTCATTATCAGTGCGATACAGCATGTCAAGATTGGGGATATTTCTATGCACCAATCCGGATTCGCGCTATCTGGTGACGCGCCTAGCGAATACCTCATGGAGCTCGATAATGACGAAACTCGACTTCCTGAGGGCGTCGAAATGAGCCCATTCGTTGCTCTGAGCAGGGAGGAAGAGCGCACGCTCGTCCGTGAGAGTACTTCAGGTTTTGCAGGTACTTGTTCCATCTTTCCTTAAGGATTGAAGACTTAACGGTGCAGATTGGGTGGCATCTCTCTTCCGGCGCATCCTCGCCTTGTACGAGAATCTCCCAGAAGAAGGAGGCCGGAAGAAAACGACAGGAGGCAAGATCGAGGAGGCAGTTTTGAAGTCTATAAAGAGCATGGCCGATGTCGTCTGCCTCCATCTATCTGATCAGCTCTTCGACCTTGTCCTCAACCTAGTTTATGATTATGCCACAACGAACGCAAAATCAAACGCTGTGAGGGCGTTCGGCCACCTCGTTGCATGTCTCGCGCGTGCAAAGCCTCAACAAACCATCGACAAGTTTTTACCTTTCTGTGTCTTGCAGATCCAAGAAGAACTGAAGCATGGGGCGTCCAGCGTTCGGACAACCTCGACACATGAGAGTGTACCCTCTGACACGACGCTCCACTGGAGTGAGCATTAACTTACAATTCCTATGGGATAGATTAAGTTACCTGATTTTCACCTCAGATATGGCCATCCTCAGAGGATGCCTCGGGTACGGCGGCCCTGCTGTGAGTTGTGAGGAAGAAACCTTGAGATCGATTATCTGACGACATTTCCTCAGCTACTCAAACACAAAGAGACTGTTATCCGGCTTCTGTCACTCCTGCTCGAGAAGACAAAGAGCGAGAGAGGGTACTCAGGAACTGCAGCTTTGGCATCACGAGTGTTGCATACACTGACGGCAGTCTACCCTATCCACAATCATTTCGTCAACGGCGATCAATGGACAGATCCAGGTGGGGCTGGTGGCGTTGTCCATGATTGGGACATATGCTAAGTTTATTTTTTCAGGCTTCAACAAGGACCACAGTTCACAGTGGGGCCTTCTTGTCGAACCTAAAGACGTTAAAATCGAATGGCATGGTATGATGACATTGTTCTACTAGTTCGTTCAAAAACTTATTACAATATTCAGTTCCGCAAGCGGAAGAAATTGGCTTCGTACTTCAAATCTTAGATCGCATTGCCTCCCCAACACTTGACAAACTCGAGGCCCTCGTCAATTCTCCTGATAAATGGGATAGCATTGCCCGTAACGATTTCTGTCGGTGGGTGTTCCAGGAGCATGGTTGGCTGTAACGTTAGTCATATCTGTGCGGACAGCTATCTGGTTTTCTCGAAGGCAATCTGGAGTGGCATGCCCACAATTTACAAGGAGGCCTCAAAACAAGTTACCAACTCTTGTCTCGATCCCGACGTTGATGTGGAAGAGCTTGTCGTCAACAAATTAGATGTCCAGGCAGGAATAGTTTTGACAGACCCCCAAGATTCACGCTACCAGCGTGTCGTGGAACTGCGAACCCGTTTCGGGAATCTCATACATCTTGCGGCAAAGAAGTTGCGTCAAGACCAAGAGGGGGAGGATCACATTGATGCTGTGATTGCAGTGGTCAAGGCCCTCGATACATACTTCCTTGACTATGGTATGAGCAGAGGCGATTTCACAACTTTGCAGAAGAATTTTACCCAGTCTCGAGAGTAAGCCGACTTTTTCTTGTCCCGGTGTGGCTAGGAGTTAATGGCCTTCCACAGAGTGAATCGTATGTCTGTGCGTCAAAAGGACAATGCACGGGTTGTTTGGGTTAAGCGAGCACAACTGTACCACTCTAGCCGCCTATACATGCACGCTCTGTATCGCCGACGCTCGGAGTTAGATGATCGATTACTAAAGGAGGACCTGGCAGAGTTATGTTTATCGCCATATACCAGGGTGCGGCGGTACGTGGATGATTGTTCCTCTGGATCATCATCTGATTTCTCCTGCAGCCTCGCGCAGAACGTCCTACACAACATATGCGGTGTAAGTCACCTCGCGCACCGTTGATAACGCAACTGACAGCGGAGGCAGTACTACGTCCGATCTACGAGATACATCTTGCCAACAATGTTCGATTCTTTGAGCAAGGGGAACAATCCTGATCGCATGAAAGGGGCTCTTTACGTTCTCGGAAATAAGGGGATGAGTACGTGTGCACCATCTATCTCTATTACACTCCATACTGAAAAATTCATGGGAAAGCTTCATACATCATGGCTGGTATGAACTACCAAATATCTTTATCGCTAAGCTCATATCCTCGCAGATCAGACATTGCAAAGGCGATACTTGCTTTCATTGCTGGAATCTCAACACGAGGAGAAAGTACGGATTTAATACTCTCACCATACCTCGACTTACTGGGTTATTGTTGGAAGCCTTCCGTCCAAAAATTGGTCTCGACGAATTCATCGGATTGCCTCATTCATCTCAACGAAGAGGTCATCCACACAGCTGTATATTCTGCGGATGTCCCTAGAGTCATTGCCGCTCTCCGCGATCTTGAAGCGGAACTGGATTCTCATAGTATTGACAATGAGTTGCGGAGAACCGCTCTAGTAATGGCCCCTAAGAGAGCTCACAAACAGCATCAAGAGCATGACTGTTCGGTAGGTTTAAGCGTGCTCAATTGGACCAGCATTCTTCCATGCTGATCTATCTGTTGTTTCTAGATGAAATCTGTGCTTGGCATTGCTGTCCGTCCTACAACCCATGTTCGCATCTTGACTATTGTCGTATCGCCGATTGATAACCATTTTTTCACAGTGGCGATATGTCCAAATCGCCGTCACATTTATCCATGGCCTCATGAGACGTGACGCACCAACACCGCCTGACGTGGTCAGGTTTCTAATGGAACAAACAACCAGTGTCCAACCCTCGATTCGACTCAATGCGCAGCAGTAAGGATGACGCTTCTTTTTACATACTATGTTTTCTACTAAACCGTTACTCCAGGGGGATCGTTCGGGAATTACTCTTCATCAAAATGAGGACATACGCAAAGAATGACGAGGAACTTTGGCTCTGTCAATGGCGAAATCCGTTATCCAATGAAATTACCATCAGCGAACATACCCAGTTCTTGAGCACTCTTCACAAACCTGTAGCAGGGCCCAAGTGAGTACAACCTGCGGTATAGCAGTCCCGTGCTGATAGTCTCCCAGTGATTCTTTTGTCGATAAATTCGAGACTGGGTTTTTGACATGGACCACAACCATCCGAGGATACACTACGGTCGACACTGCGCAACCTATTGTGTGGGACGCATCATCCTCAGAGTCGTTAGCCATCATAAGCAAGCACACTGGTAAAGATTACTACTCTGAGCTGGTTGCATTGTGGAGCCAGGAAACAGATAACTCGGCCTCCGACTTGCGTCCCGAAAATGTTCTGTTTGTCAAGTCTATCGGTCCGTCCATTCGTATAAATAGGTTGAGTGATGATTAACATAATAACCCATAGCCAAGATGTTTGAAAACGCCACTCTGCAAGACTTGCTCGACGTAGTAGAGCCCCTACTTGCCAGTACTGATAAATTCAAGCAGGCTGCCGCTGCTGAAATTCTGACGGGCTTGCTTCGGGGTATGTTATATTTACTGCAACTTATATTTGCACGTACTGAGGTACCACAGGATCCAAACATTGGCCACAACATAGTCTTACTGCCCTTTGGGGTTGGTTGGCGCCTCGCTTCGACCACATCCTCTCTCAAGCTCGACCAGATACTGTGGTCTACTGGAATTCGTTCCTTCAAGTGAGTGTTCCTCATTGGTTTCTGGACCATGTCGCTGAGTTGCTCGATGTCAAGACGGTACTGGAAGACCGCGATCCTCGCCGGAACAAGCCTCTGGTGGATTGGATTTTATCTCTCCAACTAGACTTCCAGGGAGACTCGGCATTCGCAGGTAGATCGACACCTCAATGGGATTCGTGCTGCATCACTCACACCATCTCAGTTACCAAGTCATTGAACGCCGTCTCTGTATTGATAGATGCCATGGGGGTTCGATTTAATCCGATATCGGAAAAATATGTCTCGTTGTTCTTCGATAATGCAGACTCGGATTACGCAGAGGTATGCCTTCCGGCAAGCACAGTTTTCGTTCGCAAGTGACGGAGAACTTGCACAGATTCGTAACACCATAGCAAGTGCTCTTTATTTCATCGCAAGGAACAGATGGCGTCCATCATACCCTTCAGTGGCTACTCTGATGGCTTCTTGTGATGAGACTCAGGACCCTCTTGGTACTCGGTGAGTACTTCTGTGTTCCTGTCTGACTATACTGAACATTGTCGCAGAGAAAGCGTATTCGACGATCGATTCCAGCAGATCGTTCTGCAGCTCGCTGAGTGGAAGGATCAGCGCTTGCCCCCTCCGCGAGTATTCCAGTCTCAGGTATGTGTTCTGTAGGTCAATCTGCCTCATCTGATTCGCAAACAGTTTGATAAAGTCGGTCTCACGAGTAAGTCATATGCAACCGGATATTCCGTCGCTTACCTTCCTCAAAGTGTTGTTGTGGTTATGGGCTTCTTTCCATTGGCCTGAGGCATGCCTCGCATTTCCGTCAGCTATGAAGATGATGTGCGTTTACCATCTTCGAAATGTCGCCAAGACTCTCACACGTTTACAGACCCGAAATTCTCAACATGTCGGAGCTCAACGACAATCCAGAATTACAGAAATACAGCAGTGCAGTTTTGGAGGTGATGTCTGGAGTTTACTTGCCAGCTACGTATGCAGAGGCGGTTTTAGAGAAGTTGGTGGAAGCAATACAGTTTTCCAAGGTATGTGAGGCAGTACTCAGTTGCAGACGGGGCATAACGGAACCTATACAGTCCTGGCGTATCCGGCTACATACATTACCAGTCCTGGTGATGTTTTTCTACCGTAATCTGCTGATGATCTCTCCCACTGGTGTGTCAAAGGTCATGGATGTACTGCTTGAATGTCTAGGGGATGAGAATGTCGAAGTTCGCGAGATGTCCTCGAAGACGCTGTCCGGTATAGTACGTTGCTCGCAGCGTCAGAGCATCGTACCCCTCAAGGTATAGAATGAATGGCAATTCTGACATTAACTGACACTTTGACGACAGAATCGGTTTATCTCTCTGGCTCGCACGATCAAGTTGCCCCCTCGATCGGCACCAAATTACGGTGAATCTATAAGAAAACTGCACTCCGCTATCCTTGGACTGTGTGCCCTTGTCGAGAGTTTCCCCTATTCAGTTGAATCATGGATGCCTCCTCTCACAGAAGGTCGGTTGCACTTTTCGCCATTGTAATTCATTTCTAATGGACCGGATGTCTTCAGTGCTTGCCCGACATGCGACCGATCCCCCTCCCATTTCCACAACAATACGTCATTGTGCCTCGGAATTCAAGAAGGTACGAAGTTTGCCTTTGATCGTCGATTGACACTTAATGTCACGCCTCCTGCCTAGACACACCAGGTATGGCATTCTTTTTGACTGGGTGGACAAGCAGTCTTATGTTTGACTAGGATACATGGCATAAAGATCAAGCGTCGTTCGACGAAGATCAGTTGCAAAGCCTTTCCACCATGCTGGTCGGTACATCATATTGTAAGGATTTATCGCCTAGCTATCTGAGAGAGTACTCATGATTTTGCCCTCGCAGATGCTTGATTTGACGCGTCCATACATATATAGTCGATATGCGACCATTAATATACACATGTACTTGACGCCTTGTTCCGTCTACACGATAGGCGAGTAAAGTTTTCTCATGCAGGCCTGCCACAACGAATGGAATCGTGTTTCGTTTTCATGACGGAGGCGTAGCGAGCAAAATAATGCGCTGCAAAAGGATTGATTGAGGTCATGACTGCTAAGTATCCCGACAGCCGAAGTGGTCTTGATAAGTTATTCGAAACCTCGTGGCGACCGCATGTTTAGATATGATCATATAGTGTGTTTGTATGTATCGGTTCTGAGGTGATGCGTGAACGTTTTGTTGTTCACTCGAGCAAGGGAGCACTGTCTGGGCGTTTCGCAGGGACACTCGAAGATCCGGAACGGTTACGTGTCAAGTATGAACAAACGATGACTCCGAGTGGTTATCTGTTTGTCTAGCCGATGGCCGTGCTACTGTCAGGGTGGAAACTAGATAAGTTGAGTTGACCAGTGCTGATTTGATTACCGCACGATAATCTCGCCTTCGGTCTGAGGGCAGAGTCCCACGGCGATCGCGTACTTGGACCAGCTCGACGAGATAGTCAGCAAGGTGGTTATTTGTCTCATTTTAATACCAAATTCAAAGACCGCGATTTTCGGAAGCATTTCAGGATTGGCAGGCATGATTGAGACGGGTCTCCCTCCCTTCCACGTAAAAAAAACGGGGGGCTCCGGAGAATACATACAACCCGTGGGTTGGTTCCCGATGCGATTGCGATCTGTCCTCATCGCTCCACAGGAACGGGTCGAGAGCGTCTTTAGTGCTCAGACGAGGGATCTAATGGGGAACTGCGGTTGAATTTCGAGAAGGCGTGTGAGTACACGTGTCGGAGGTAAGTTGGAGTTAGCGCGCAGGCTGAGGCCATAGCTCGTCACGGGGTATACATGCTTGCAGGCTTGCCTGATGGGACTCGGAGGAGCTGGGAGCAGATGTTCATATGATGCACACGGCATGGCGGTATAAAAACCCGCGCTGCCGCGTGATGTTGGCCGTGTCCATGAGGGGGAACGGATCGTCGTCGAGGGGGGGAGTGCGATGATGAGAATGGCAGCGCCGTGTTGATGGCGGCCAGGTTCACGACCGTTATTAGTAACCGCTCCGGCCGTTACGACACGACAAGTCTGGCGAAACCAGTGCGCCGGTCCTCACTCATCTTTTCTTCCAACTGGTCAACCGGTGTCTCCCAGCTATCGTGTGCTGCACCTCTTCGTCTCCCTTTCGATACGACGACGACGACGAGCACTCGAACGTGCGCTGTTGTGTTCTAATTCTGGCCTCCAACGGTCGCTGCGCCCTTCCTCGTCACGCTCATAATTATTTGACAAACGCCGCCTCGACGAGGGCACGTTTCGATCAAAACCCTGCACAGTCCTACTAGCCTCCCCTTTACCACATTCCATTACCATCACACTCCAGAACCCACAAAACCCTCAACCTCCATCAGCTTCCCCTACCCCGCCGGCTCTACCTCAGTCCTGATCCACAACACGCGAAGAGTGCTCACGACCCCTTGACGCCTCGTTCCCGGTCATCTTTTTATACCTATCTTGTGCTTTCTTCCTAGATCTTTGCTGCTCGTCCTTCTACCTCTCACTGGTCAAAAGGTCGACCAAGGCCCTATCTATCTTCTCAATTACGCAGCTCAGCATCGTATCCTATATCCATAGCATCACTTCATTATTGTCTCATACCAATTCAAGCACCTTTTTATCCCTGCATTCATCGTTGGACGCACATCCACTCTAATTTACTGGTGAGTCCCTCCCGTCCTTGCCATCTCCCGATGCCAAACCCCGTCGATCATATAGATTTAAATGCAAAAGGTGGTCCCCGGTACTACTGCATCAACGGACAGTTTGTACACTGCACGCGAATCAGCTTCATCGATATCTTACCCCGCTCGTGCTCAATCAACCGGAACGCTTGCCTGGACGCATACACGCGAAATACAACGGTTCAATAACGAAATCGCGCAAGAGGCAAGTACTCATGCATACCTCGTGTCAGCTTGGCTTAGCCTGTGCTTTTCCAGAAAAATTGGAATTTGTCCCCTACGCAAGACTCTCCCACAGAATTGTCTTCCAGCTTCCGGTCCACATCCTTACTCGCAGTTCAGAAACCGTCTCCCATGCACCCTCGTACCAGCATCTCCGAGAACACAGGCTTCTCGGCAGAATCAAATCGCTCTGAGCGTCATGTCGCCGCCACCAGCGACAGCAACCACCGTTGGAGATTTAACGGGACTGGCCAGTTAGTCGATGCCAGCGCAACCTCAGATTGGGATCTTGCGCAGGACATCGCCAGACTGAAACTCAGTTCAGTCACAGAGCTTGTAGACGATGTTCATGGCCACATAAAGACTCCGCCTCAATCCAAACTCGCCGTTGCAGCAGTCGCCCAGTACAACGAGGCAAGCCCCCTGGAAACAGCTTCCGAGGCTAGCATCGATTCCTCGCCCCATGGTTCGGATCATCAACTTTCACCTTCTCATTCTCGAGTATCCTCCACGGATACCCTAGACTCTCACGAGTCTGTGCTGTCTTCAGCCAGCCACACACTTCGCGGACCTCCTCAGCTCAAGGTTGCGGCTACTGGCGAAGGGAAGGAGCGCCCACATTCGTTCAGCGGGGGATTGTCGTCGGCTGAACTGCGTCGCCTTAAGCAAGTAGGCGAGGAACCTTCGGGAGCGATTCACCCGGGAGATACTGCTCTTCCCTCTCACCAGTGGTCTTCTTCCCACTATCGTGACCTCCTCGGTACAGGCGAGAAACCCGATCAGCCGACGTATCCTTCGTTGGCTAGTACGGGCGCTTTTGGTCGTAGCCAGCAACAATACGGTTATCGTGCCGTACCAGGGCCTCTAGCAGCTGACGTGGAAGCTGATTATGCGGCAGGGCCGCGTCCCTTTTTCCCCCATGCACAGGGCATTCCTGGAACTTCGCAGCACTTTGTCCAAGGTCGACCCGCCGATGGGGTCCCACCCGCCTCCTATCGCCAGCCTCAACGCGGATTTCCTCCCCAGTCTCTACTTCCTAATCCGACCGGTCTTGGTTATGCGGCGGGCCATGTCCCCCACCTCTCTCTGGGTACTGCACAACAGCTGTACGATATGGTCCTACCCCACGTAGATGGCCACCATTCAGCCGTTAGCCGGGTGCAGCAACAGCACAACGCATTCCGGGCTACCCACCAACACTCTGCGTCCGATCCCTCCGCGCTCAGGGACGCTGCCACTCTGGCTCTCTTGGGCAGCCAAGCTTTCGCGCCAGGCGCTCATGCTTTATACCCCCACGTAGCGCCACACATAGGGCTGTATAATCAATTTTACCCACCCCATGATGGATATGGCCCAGAAGTCGCGGCAGCCGTGAACCGTCTACAAGCTCAATTTACTGGACCATATGCGACTTTACCGAACCAGACGATCGGGGTTACGAACACTGGTAGCACTAATGCAGGTTCGCAGAACGGCGGCGGGCCCAGCGCAAACAATCGCAAGCTTGGGTTATACAAAACGGAGCTTTGCAGGTCTTGGGAAGAGAAAGGGACGTGCCGGTACGGTACGAAATGCCAGTTTGCTCATGGAGAGGAAGAGCTTCGTTTAGTGGCTCGACACCCCAAGGTAAACTTTCTAGGTCACAATCGTTTCCATCGTTAACCAGTTATTCTTGCAGTACAAGACTGAAATCTGCAGGGTATGTCGAATCGTTGATAATTCTTATACCACCCTGCTTACGTGCTCCGCAGACATTCTGGGTTTCTGGGGCATGTCCCTATGGAAAGCGATGCTGCTTCATACACACAGAACTCCCTGTCTCAGGTGTTGCACCTGGAGCCGACGGACCCCCTCCGCCATCTACGAGCACTCCCAACCGCGAGCGATCAAACAGTGACCCTAATGAATGCTCAATCTCATTGCTGCAACGCATACAGAGGAAGAACGAAGCCACACCAGTCGACATCTCGCCTCCCGGTGGTGGATTTTTCAATGGCCGACCGCCTACAGGATCTCTTCGCGTGGATACATCCACTTTGAACAACGTTACCAAGCAAAACAAGTCTGCTTACCCAACATTCACGAGCAATGCTTTGATGCTTTCGCACCCAGAACAGACTTCGATGAAATCTCCCGTTCCGCTGACAGCTGGTCCTGACCTCGGGAGGCATAATGCAAGCCGGCTAGACATCGTCGGCTATAATCAGGTGCAATCGATGAGAACGTTATGGAATATTGCGACTCATGTTGTTTCCTTACAGCGTTTAAATAAGGCCTCGTCGAACAATCCTAGTGCTCGTCATTCCTTCAATGGAACGGATGTCGATCTCGATTTTAACTCTCCTTCAACACCTTCAGCCCCGAATCAATCGACTTCGTTCACGATGGCGAATGAACGTGTGTCCGCCAGTAATGCGATGCCACGTAGCAGCCACGTTCGCTCAGGGAGCGCTGGCAATTGGGGTAACGTTACTCGTAGCAGCACCTTGACTGGCGCGCCGACATTCGCCCACTCCTCAGAAACAAACGGGGATGCTCCCTGGTCAACATCTGAGCTGACCGTTGGAAATGGGAGAATCACAGAGGGCTGGATGTAATTTCTCGAAAATGTAGTGCGCGCGCGAACCAAAGGTCGGACACTTTTCCTCTACTCTTCTCCCCTACACCCTTGTAAAACACTACTTACACACTGGTCTACTGGTCTTCTACTTGATCATCGGCCTTGACTTCCTACCTCGACTCTTGATACACCCATCTCATGACATTTCTTGACTCACCCTTGTTATGATATCCACGTTCTTCATGTCTGTTCATGTTGCATCGTTGCCATTGCGTCGTTGCCTGCTTTTACTCCATTTGAAGCTTTCTCTCGTTACTGAATTGATTCCGGTCATTGGGGCGAAAAAAATACATACAGTATAACTCAGACATGCAAAGTATGAATACGATTATACACCGAATGCTGCGATTTCATGGAAAAACCTCTCCATGCGACACTGTGCATACCCTAAGTAATCAAACTCTACTTCGGTCCCCGCACGGCCCATCTCTACGTCATCCTTTGCCTGAACGATGCCCCAAATGGACCACATTGCATGCGACGCAGGGCTCCAAAGACTGACTTGTCGCTCCAACTTTGCCAAGTGCGCTTCGACTTCAGTCGCGGGTATTTCCGGCTGAGTGTGCGAGAGGTAGGCTTGGTAGAAATTACGCCGCTGCTGGGCTGTCGGATAACGCGAGAGATCGAGTAGATGAGGCGTGGAGGAATGATAGTCGGCCGTCCACTCATGAAAATGGTTGGCGATATCAAAAGCGAGAGGATTAGGTGAGGCATACTCAAAGTCGACGACGACCAGCTTCAACGAGGGATCAATCAACTGGTAGATGAGTCGTAATACAAATACTCACTTGGCGGTGCTCCGGTACACCTTTTCCATTGAGTCTCAAAAGGTTCCCGTATTGGGTGTCATTGTGAGCAAAGACGCGCCGGCCAGCACCTTCCAGCTTTTCTACTTGAGACAACCAGCCCATATACCGCACCCAGGCCTTCACAAAGGCGTCAAGATTGAGAACAACACAATCGCTCTTATCCACATTCGGATGACGGAGAACCTCACGAGCGACCGGGAGCCATGTTTTGACGTTTTTTTTGACCCCTATGTCCCAGCTTTTGCCTTCAAGACTCCTGACTGCGAGCGGTCCTTCTACTGCGGTGATCTCCACTGAATGGAGTTCAGCCATCCTAGCTCCAATCCAGCGACTTATAGTCTCGTCTCGGAGATCAGATGGCCCCAGTGTAACCGACTCGAAATATTCCTCGATACGACCATTAGAAAATGTGCCGTAGATACCAGGTCCGATGTGATAGCGCGAAGAGAGGACGTGGAGAGTATGCAGCTCGCGAGATCGTGAAATCAGCGAACCTGACGAGGAACCGTAAATGCGCAATAAGATTGTAGGGATAGATGGTGAAGGTGGATAGGAGACGAAATAAACAGCATTTGTCAGAGACCCAGATGCCTTGCGAATCGAAAGCCGGGTGGAGTCTAGATTCGGAACAGTACTCCAAGCAGGGACACGAAGCGCGACCACTAACGACACAAATTGCGTAGCAAACGAAGATGATTGGTAAGACCTACGGGGGTAGTAATGAAATGAGCAATGTTGCAAGAGCAAAGTGAAGGCACCCGTTCACATTGTCCACGAAGCAAAGCTTGGAGCAGGCAGGGGCGCCGAGAAGAGAGAATGCTCACTTTGCGTCCAGGTTGACATCCACATTGCGCAATCCGTTGACAGTCTCTACCTTGTGAGTTGGGGTTCTGAGCGCGGAGGACGCGCCAGCTAGATTTCGGGACTCAGCATGGTCGATGTTGTAGAATACAGAGCCCGCTTTCTGATGCGCCTCAGAAGCACGAAGAATTGATGCAGGAAATGGTTTGGTAAGGACTACAGACTGATCCATGATAGTGGTGTTGAGAGAAAGTGGAGAGAGTTGGAGCACACGACCAGCCATAGGAGGACCCCAAGCACTGACGCGACGTTGACCACAAAAGTTACTGGAGTCCTTCGTTGTAAGTCTCCCCAAAAATGTGTAGCAAAATCAGTATTTATTTTCTAGCACACAAGAACGAATAGATGCACGCCCTTGGCAAGGGAACGGATGCAGACTAGGTGATTCTAATGTGACTACGAATTATTAATACTAGTCGCGAAGGGCCACATCCGTGGCAACACCCGATACGGAATGCAGGCTTTCGTCCTTTCGGCCACGCAATGGCCAATCTGTATTGTATTTATGTATTACAGGACTATCTCTACTATGTATCACAGGAGTATTGCACACAATTAAAGTTGGTCGGGTGTGGACATGGATA
>JBBPOE010000018.1:0-105764 GCA_038091295.1 Tylopilus felleus | reverse complement strand
CCTGCCTAGCATCCATCGTGATATTTATCAGCTTTACTAGCCTCTTGATACAACGTTTCCGAAAGTCTGACAGAGATCTTAACCATGGCCATGTCACTGATGGAACCTCTTAACAAGCTCCCACTGCGCTCGCTCCTCGTAGCCGTCAGTGTTCTCATGTAACTCATCTTGCATTTTTTGGAAACAATCGAATGCCTCCGTGAGCCGACCATTGTCATCCAGAATGTCGCAAATGACGCGATAGAGGACAAACTTTGGAACCTTGAACTAAACCAAAATGTGTCATCATTCGTATTCAAACTACCATGAAAAGTATACCTCGGATGCAGCACTCAATGTGTCCTTCCCTGAGCCACGAATCAGCATCATCCTGACCCACTTCGTCAACACGACGGTACTTGGCGTCGAGGAAGTGAGCGACAACGCAGTAAAGTAAGCTCTGAGTGCTTCATCTCGTTTACCGACGTTTGATGCATCGTCTCCAAGCCTTTCCAGCGCTGTGATACAGCGGTGTGCAAACTCTAACGGTAAGAATTAAACATGCTGTCCTAATTCACGAAGTCAAAACTCACCAACCAACCAGTTGGTAATTAGCGTATTGCCTCTTACATCGTCGCTCGTAGCAAGGAGAGATTGGGCAGCATCATATATGCGACCTTGATAATATAGAGATTCACATTGATGTCTCTGTTCGTGTGTACGGTTGACAAGATCGGCTTTCTGTTCAGCTTGAGCAAGTTGGACGCGTAGTTCCTGGAGGGTTTGTTCACGAAAAGCAATTTTGTGGTCTGACAGACAGGTTTGTCAGTGAAGCACGGGTCAGGGTGGCTTGAACACACTGGAGTACTCGTCCCGTGCGCGAAGAATGGCACGAAGCGAACTGATACATTCGTCGATACTATCTTCCTCTTAATTGGCCGTACATTGGAACTCAGAAAATTGGTAATGATGTTGTTGAGCGTTTCCGTGGGGGTTTGGTCTTTGTTCGTCTGGATAACAAGGAAGCGGTGAGCGTAACAGGGGGTAGGGTGACGATGAACACACTTAAGCTCATTTCTTCCGTATGAAGATCTGCTCGCATTGACCTGATGATCTCACAAACCTTGCGCCGAAAGTTGGCGAGGTCGGTGCGGAGTTCTTGGACAGTTTTGAAACAGAGGACGGGATTAGCTTGGAGAAGGCTGTCTCTGGACGGCGTGAGGATTGACTTGTCTCCAGAGACCACCAGGTCATTCGTGTCTGAGATAGCCATGGACCAGATAGGACGATTGTACTCGATGATAGACCCGATTTGTTTGCGAGTCGTGGTGTTCCAGAACGAGACAGATGAACCAGCCGAGGCTGCAATCAACATACCGTCGCTCTCCAGGGCGATGCACGTAGCATCCTTGCTGCTGTGGATGGACCATTTTGAGAGCGTTGTCCCGCGGGACGGGTCGAGGTAGTGGATGTTGCCGTCGTGAGACAAGACGAAGAGTTGTTTCCCATCTATCGCCCAAGTAAGGGATTGGTTCAAATATGACTTGACTTGGATTGGAACGTCGATGAGGAGGTGGCCGTTCTGACTGTTGTATACGCGAACAGAGTCATGGTTCCACGTCGCGGTGGCAATGAGACATCCGTCGGGTGAGAACTTTGCACCGGTCACCCAGTTGTCGTGTTTCAATGCGCCGAGGAGTCGCTGGTTAGTCGCGAGCGACCAGACAAAGATAGTCTTGTCATCCGATCCCGACGCGATTTTCGTCCCATTCGGTGAGACGTCGACTGCATTCACACGACTTGCGTGTTTGAACTTGGTCGACTTTTCGTGGCTCTTCCGAGTCTTCGCATTCCACACGGTCACCAAGCCATTTTCCGTCCCGCTGACGATCCACTTTCCATCCCGTGACACTGCAATGTCATAAACGGCACTCCCCGCATTCATCGGCTTTCCCACTTCATTACCGTCTTGTATGCGCCAGGTTCGAATCATCCCTTCATGGTGGCCGCTCACGAAATGCTTCCCATCAGCCAGAAATGCGACTGAACAGATGAAGTCTTGAGCAACAACTATAATCGGTTGTGCTCCCTGTGAATGGACTAAGTTTATTCGCTCGACTCCTGACTCGTCGTCAGAAATGGACTTTCAGTCTTTCAATCACCTTGTCAGTATTGACCATCGTTGCTTCTTTCTCGTCACTATTGCTACACGAACGTTGGCTCTTTCTTCGTGTATGATCTTGAGTTGTCGTCAGCATCGTCTCATCGATTGTCTTGTGCGTTTACTCACCTTACAGACGTACGTTTGAAATAGATCCAACTAGTGGGCGTCAGAACAATAAAGAGCGGGATGCGTGGTCGTCCACAAGCACTCCAGGTGAGCCAGTATTACTTGCATACACGTGTCTTCTTATCGAATCCACTCACACCCACAATCATTTTACAGCTGGTTTCAAAGCGTTAGACCGCTCAGGTTCTTATTTACCGTTGTTGACGTGACAAACAAAGCTTGTAATCAACGGACTGACCATTGGAACGCTCTCTCGTCATATTCACCATCGACCAGCCCTTCTGCCGTTGGTAAATCGCCTCCTTCGATTCGACACCGTCGGCCTCTACCTCTTGACCGAGAGGAGACATGGATTGGACGCCTTCAACATCGAAACTACGGCAACGAAGACCTCGCAAGGTTTCATTATCAATACACCTAGAGAAGAGGCATGCAAGTCAGTCAACGTTTTCGTCCGACATTACCGTTACTCATTGAACCAACTAGATTCATGCCTGCCACTACGCCATCTTTCGGGTTCCCAAAAGTAGCCTTGGTCAATGCGAGGTTGATCGTAGAGGGAGAGGACCGCGGACATCGCTTCTTCATCGTTCCTATTTGCAATGAATACGAGATGTACAGAGGCGTCGAATCTATATGGTTAAGTGCTCGCCCTGGCATTACGCCACTTGACTTCTCTATCACTCGCTTCAATCATGTTATCGTCCCTCGCACCGCGTTAGTGGCTTCGGACTTGGACGACTACTCCTGGCCTGGTGGGATGAGGTTTGCCGCGTACCTGTTGGAACGATGGCCGTCGTTGGATACGTCGTTCCTGCTCTCAAGGCAGCCGCCTTCGTTGCGGGAAAGTACTCGATGCATCGTTCCTTCACTGGGAAGGGGCTCAAGCCAATACCCATAATAACATCCCGCACACAGCAGTGGCCTATCTTACACGCGATCGCTGAGAGTCTTGTACTCTGTGACAGCAAGCAAGATCACCGTCGCCTCTCTCGATCCACTTGTCCGCCACGGTCTCGCCGTCATCGTGAAAACGACCATTTGCCGCCAGGTACAACGCTGTCTATCCGAGGTTTCGGAACGATGCGGTGCTCAAGGCGGATTTGAGCACAACTTTATGGTGCGCTATGAGGTCAGTGATACCCTCGTTTTCCATTATCTTTTTACTAACTCGAAGCACCTCAGAACGACCTCAAGGGTGCCATCATTGCAGAGGGCGACGTATGGACATTGTGCATCCGGTTGTTCTCAGAGCTATTGCTCGAGCGATACGAGATGCCACTCCCGGACACGTCAGAATCCATCCTCGCCCGACACGCCGTGTCGTTACTCGAGGAGAACAAGGCGTTGCTACAGAAGCTGCCCGGCGGTCATCGCGACCGGGATTTCAACGCGCTCGTGCTCCCCCAAGCAGAACACGCCATCGAAGCCATGGGTCACGCAATGGCCTATTCCGTCGGTCTCCAAAAGGGCCTGCCACAGCCAATCCTCGATCTGTACGCATGCGCCGCGATTCGGTGCGACCCTGCGTGGTACTCGGAAGAAGGGGGTTTGACGCGCTACGATCAGCGCATTCGTGAAGACGATGCGCTCACGCGTGCGATGCCCCATCTGGCGGGTTATCTGGACGATCTCCGTATCGAGGCGTATGTCTCGGCGCCCATCGTCTCGGACGCAGCTTGGAAGGCATACTATAACTCCTTGTCCGTGTTCAGAGGCAATGCTCAGCCTCTTACTTTCGAACAGGACGCTGCATTATCCATTTTTACTGGGAAGAAGGTCGAGGCCAAGTTTTAGGCCCGGTTGTTCAAGGAAACGGCTGCGCAAGTAACTCCTCCGAGGCTGGTGCGAATATCGGGTTTTGTGCACAGAACGAAAAAGCAGGCAGCAACTGACTCTGACTCTGAAACTAAGATCGGCGATCATAGAGTACGCCTTGACGAATATCCAGTCTTAAGGGTCTATACAACATACTTGACCAGAATGGTGTTGAATTCAAATTTGACGAACATTGATCAGTTCATAACAACATCGAATTTCATCCAGGGACACGGAGTTTAACCATACAAGGAACGACCTACAGAGGTAAACTCAGTGGATGCCTCCTTCAAAAAGCCGTGCCACATCGGCTGCATGTACAATCTCTGCCTCTCATAGAAAAAGTCACAAGAGTTCCAAGAGGTGATCGATGGAGACAAAACTACCGTAAACGCCAAAGAAAAGTGCAGCAAGAAGATATACCGCACGTCGTTGAAAGCAAGGGTCCACCACGGGCACGTCGCGGGAGAGCGTGATTAATTCACTTGTTGTCTTTTCTCCTTCAAAGCTTCAAAAAACTGTGTTACATCCGTTGCTTCTACAATCTTGCCTTGCTGTGCAAAGGGCCGCAAGCATTCCAAGAGGTGGTCGCTGGAGACGAATACTACGTCAAAACGCAGAGGTCAATGGGAAGTATAACAAGACGCACCGCATGTCGTTGAAAGCATGAACACCATCGATGGCACGGTCGCGGGGCAGCCGTTCCAGAGCTCTTGCACCAAGCTCTTCCAGAGAGAGGCCTTGATACAACGTCAGTGTGAACCCCGCATCGAAACGAGGACCTCATACCAGAATCAGGATCCTCCGGTGGCTCATACGTGTCCTCTTCCTCGAGTAAATATGGATGTGCCTCTAGCGAGGGCAGACACTGCAAACCATGCTTTCATTTTAACAGCATCGACACAAATTAATGCGACTGACACGCTCGCAGCGACACCAACGTTCACGGAAGCCTTCAGTCAGAAATATATCGCCAGTGCCCTTGTGTGTCGGATTCGCAGATCCAGACATATTGTCATCTAAGATGGTTTGTGCGACGCGGTTGACTGCAGGTGCCAAACAAGGTGTAAACGTTGAAACCCTCGTTCTCTTCGCATCAGGCTCGCCGTCCTGAGAAGAGGAGAGAGAGCGCGGACGTTTTGTCGAGGCGGCTGGTGTGCCCGTCACGTCCAGTGAAGGTTCCTCGCAGTCCTCTCGAGATGTTTCCAAAGACTCTCCTTCAAGTCTTTGCCAAGCACCTTGTTCGCCATCGCGTACTACCATGATGACGCCTTTTGTTCCTGCGTATCGGCGGAGGATGGGCACTTTACTCACGCATGCGGCACACACGAACGAATCGTAGTCATCGGCGGATATCAGGGGAGGAGGCAAGTCTAACGAGGCATCCGAGCGGACGTCCTCGTGCGTGGCGGTGTCACCGGAATCGGGCAAGTCAGGGGAGGGCTCGCGCGGCGCTGGATGTTCACGCAAGTTGAGGCACGACTCGTGAAACCAATCCTGTGCAAGTGGGAGGAACGAATGCATCAGCGAGGCGACGGCGGCGCAGAGAATGGGGCACAACCTCACACGCCAGACATTGGATCATCGTCTCTCGCTCCGTCTTGGGGTCGTACGGTCTCGCGCAGCGACAGAACAGGGCTCGAAAGTTTTGCCCGTATTGGTTTGCGCCGTTCTCCTCTTCCGTAGTCTTGTGCAAAGTGCATGGGTGAGGAACGGCCGACGTGGGACAGTCGCAGCGGAAATGGCGTTTCGGGAAGAGCTCAACTTGTTCGTGGTCGGTGTGGCACGCGATGGAGCAGGAGGAGCAGATTCCGCGTGGTGTGGCACAGGTGAGGCAGAGGTAGACTGCCTGTCTGATGTGACGCATACTGAAGGTGCAGCGCGAGAACTCGTGGGGTAGAACGAGCGCGGCCTCGCGCAGCAAGGCATCCTGAGACGCGATGAGATCGTTGAGTGAGCTCATGAAAACAAACACTATAATTGCCTTTCCAGGAAATGCACTTTGTACCCTTAGACTTAGCAATTACATAATAACGAAATCGACAAGAAACCTGCTTGTCTCGACTATCACTTGGACTTATCAACAAGACGTAATGTGTGTCATGTTCTCTCTCAGATGCTCTCACCTTCACTTTAGGTCAACGTGATATGCCCCGAGTCGTTCACATATTTCAAAGCTAGGGTAATGCGGCCATGGCCCATGTGGGGTTGTGGTGTGTTCTCATGCCCTTCGAGTAATCGCCAGGTACGCGTCAGATGATCATCTATTCTTGAGAGTCGTGATCATAAAAAGACCCTATCCTGGGACTTATCGTCCAGCATTCCCTCGTACCAACCGCCCACGATGGGTGGTCTTGACATCGCCAAAGTCCGCGCCTCCTTCCCCTCGCTGCGCACGGGCTACATCTACGCCGACAACGCAGGAGGGTCACAGACAGCCCAATAGGTGATCGATAACATCGTCAATTACCTTGGTCACACCAACGTACAACTCGGCGCAAGTTATTCGGTCGGGGTGCAGAGCACACAGCGCGTCTCGGATGGATCGGTCGCCGCAGCGCTGCTGTTCAATGCTGCTTCCGTCCACGAAGTGGGCTATGGACCCAGTTCGACCATGGTGTTTGAAAACATTGCTAGAGCATTGGAGGACGACATTCACTTCGGGGACGAGTTTATCATCACCGAAGAACACGAGGGTGATTATCTTTTCTCGGTTCGTCGGCAACATTGATCACGATCGATCTACAGCGAACAATGGTCCTTGGAAACGATTGGCACAACGACGTGGTGCGGTCGTGAAATATTGGCGCACCGTCGCCGTCGAGGAAGGCAATCCGTACTCTTTTGCCTATAGAACGGAAGATTTGCTTTCCCTCGTTTCGCGCAACACGCGTCTTGTCGCCATCACAGCTTGCTCAAATATTCTGGGCTCCATTTGTCCAATTCAAAACGTAGTTGCAGCGCTCAGGAAGCGTGCGAAACAAGTCGGGGCACCCAAGGTCGAGATCTCTATGGACTGTGTGGCGGAAGGATCGACGTTCAGAAATGGGATATCGACTATTGCGTCTTTGCTATGTACAAGGCAAGTGTTCATCGACGCACGTCCAAGAGAAATCGACCTCATGTACGCAGGTGTACGGTGCCCACAGTGCCGCGTTTTACGTTCATGCCAACGCCCTCGAGTCGTCACTCAAGTCGCTCGCGCATCACTTTCTCGCAGTGAACAACAGTCCGATGAAGATCCAGGTCGGCGGTCCTGGCTATGAGCTCGTTCATGCTGCCAGCGGGGTCGTTTCGTATCTACTATCGCTCACCCCGGAAAACAGCCTAGAAGCGTCTTATGCTGCAATCACGCAGCACGAGCAAAGCCTGTTGAAACCGTTGCTGTCCTTCCTCACAGACAAGCAGCAATACGATAGAGGTGTTCGGCTCGTCGGAACGAGCAACGTCGATCTGTCGAGGGTCCCGACTGTGTCCTTTGTTGTCACCGGCCCACGTGCGATGAAGGGCAAGGATATCGTGTCCGAGTTTGACAAGGAGAAAAATGTACGTTTTAGGTTCTCTCTGTCGAACGCCAGGTTTCCTGACCTGCCCGTGTGGCGTAGATCGGTATCCGCTTTGGCCATTTTTACGCCTACAGTCTCATCGCCAATGCGACACCCAAGTTGGATCCCGATGATGGTGTCGTACGCATCTCTCTCGTCCACTACAATACGGTAGAGGAGGTAGAGAGGATAGTTGGCATCTTGTGCGGAGTGCTTGCTTCGCCGGCTCACAGGACAGGGAGGCAACATGTAATCCGCTCTAAGCTGTAAGTATCTAACTGGGTGTCGAAATACTACACATGTGTACACGTTTCCTCTCTTGGTCCGTCTCCTGGGATCTCTAAGAACGGACAAATAACGTCGCTCAGATACGCCTTAAACGCGTCATCAGTTTGCACATAGGGATCCTGATCCTCCAGTGATACGCTGATGGTAGCGTAGATCATCACCTTGAGGTACGCGGAGGCCAACTTCCAATTCTCTTCATGGCCTTTACCGGCTTCAAGAGTCCTACGTCCCTTGCCTCCAAATAAAAAGTCCCTCTTTTCCTTCCTGCACCCGACAGCATCGACTTTTAGCCATGTGTCTAACGGTCGACCATGTTTGCGAGGCTTGCCATCATCATACTGAAGGCTGATCCAGATCATGACCCAAATGAACGACTCCGCATCGTGTTTATACGCATGGTTTATGTGACCTTCAAGCGCGTTGTCTTCAAGGAGGTCCAACGCCATGAACGGGATGGTGCCGGTGCATTCGGTTCCAGTAGCGGTCTTTTCGGTCGACGCTAGATCGAAGTCGTTCAACATACCCACAATCTTCCCATCGACTGTACGGTACATCAGATTTGATGGGCTGATGTCTCGGTGGTAAACATTGTTCTTCCAGAGGGCGAGGTGACCTTAGTTGAACAAAGTAGTTTAACAAGTTTGGTCCGAATATAGGCGTCAGACATTACTCACATTTAACCGTCTCCCACCATGCAAGCAAGAAGTCGCGCCCAGTGAGTTCGGTGATGGGTCTCAACTTTCGAAAAATGACCATATACAGAACACGCTCTCCTTCAAGCTTGAGGCCGAGACGCATCCGAATCTTGGCGGTGGAGGTATTCTCGAATGATTTGTAACACAACATAACTGGCACGTGTCCCTCAGGCTCGACGTCTTTATCATGTGTGATCTCGTATACTCTCTTCAAGATATCGGGCTCACTCGTGCGCGTGGCCTCTTCCCAGAAGACTTTGACAACGAGATCATCCTCGATGCAGAGTTCGTCACTCTTGATAGAGAACAAGTTTGTAGCCCGACTGTTCAAACCGTAGTGCGATACCCGTTCCTTGTCTGACAGCTCGAGGGTGATGTTGATCTCTTCACCCTCATCACCAGTGAGGGTCGTAATGTGGGATGGTGGTCGCACTTACCAGGCTCTTGGGGCGGTCGAGGATTGAGGCCGGAGAGCACGAGTCCCTCTGGAAGCGCGTCCAGGTCTGGCTCGTTCAGAGTATCCAATGCAAGGTATTCTTCTTGGGTTGGGGTATATGTCCGCAAACAGTACTCTTCCGGAGGGGGTTGCATTTTACTCTTTGCTTTCTTGAATTCCACAAAAGTCCGGAGGTCTCGTAGCGAGTTTAAGGAAGCGCTCCTTTGGACTATAAATTGTCCCCGATTCGCCCTCCTCATCGCAGATGTCGTTTTCGGATACAACGATGACATCCGGCTTGTGTTCAGAAACGTGGTCTTGGCGTCTTTGGCGTATCACCATTGGGTCGTGGACCTGAAAGCAGACTGCGGAACCTCCGGCCGACCGAACGTCTTCAATGTCGAGCTTCTCGAGAAACAGCAGCGCAGTGTTGGCCGCAGTCACGAACTGAGGGTACAATCCAAACCAATCTGCTTCTTGAGCGGAGTTCGAAAATAGGTCGACCAACCGACCCCTTCGCATGACGGTGCTCCCAAGCAAGAGACCAGCTAGCACTGCTAGACTCCGAAATGTACGTACACGATACGCTGATCCAACGGTACATCCACCCATCTGTTCATCGTCTCGTGTAGCGCCAACGCTGCACGGCTACCATCCAGACACCCCGCCTCCAACACGCGGTCGTAAAACAGCGGTGCGATCTGCCTACCCGCATCCGCGTCGTCCACACCACGCCTCCGAGTCATCGTCCCCACCACAGAACGGAACCCAGCGCACATCATCGCGGACGCCAGGTGCACGGCCTCGTTCGGCATCTGTCTATCTCCGATCGCAGTAGGGCCTGAGGCGAGATACGCACACTGGGGGTCCTCCGGCGCACACTCCTGGATAAGGTGCTGCAGCGTGAGGCGGCGCCCATTCGGAAGCACAAAGGCCGTGTTCCACGGTTGGTCGTCGTCTGGGAGAACATCGCATGCCAGGTGGACCCATTGGGATTTGCTGAGCGCGTCGGACACCCTGGAAAGCGTGCCTGCGTCGCCGTCGATGCGCGTCCACGTCGCATGCCCATGCACGCGCTGACCAATGCTATCCAGGTCGATCCCGACCCCGTTCGCGTGACCGACCGCAAGGAAGCGCTTCTGGTCCCTAGTTGGAGTCGATGTGCTGGGCCGTCTAGCACGAATGAGGGCGGCAAGCGTGGGGGTATACGACGAGACGTAAAGGTCGGCGACATTCTGTTCACCGCACCTATAAGGACCGGCGGCGTGCAAGGGAAGAAAAGAGAACTCGGCGGTCGGGCACCACCAGATACGGGATTGATATGGGTGTATTGTCCGGAGGAAGTTCACGATGGGAGACACGACGTCGTCCCAGAGTTGACTTAATACGGACGCTAGCCCTCTCGTCACGTCGGCGCTCCTGGGGAGGGCAAGCCAGGAATCGAGTTCCCTTGACAGGTCTCGAACACGTGCCTGTGTGATTTGCAATGGAATGTGGACGGGATCTCGGTCGAGCAGGATGACGAGGGCATCGCAACCATACTGGCTCGCATTCACGACGATGACGGGTCCGTCTCGAGCCGCTTGTTGGAGATCTACAAAGGGCGATGGAGACAGGAAACGGGAGAGACCGGGTAACGCTCGTATCTTCTGCACGACTTTGTGCCATTCGATGTTGCGCTGAAATGCCGAATCGCGTTGATCGCCATCAGCTGCGTCGAGGGTCACGGCGTGGTGGCAGATCTGCGACGTGAGCTCTTTGAACCGACCTGCTAGCTCGAGCGCCGCAGATCCGGATGCCATGACGTCATCAAGCGGGGAACGAAGGCGAGCGAGATGGCCCCAAAAGACACCGTGTCCCTGTTCTAGGAACTCGACAGCTTTGGTAGGAGAGCCATGACGAAGGCCAGCTGAAAACCCGTCGACTCCGAGCGGCAACGTCAGCTTCTGGAGGAAATGCAGCTGATGACGTAGCGATGGAAGGATAGTGACATGTTGGACAAGGAATCGGAGAGACGTGTCATATGCCAAAAGTGTCGTGGGATGCTGGAATTGTTCAGCCGCACGGACCCATTCTATGGCGGCAGACAGATCCCATGAAGATATCCCCTGAGGGATATCTGCCAGCTGCGAGTAGAGATCAAACATCCCTTCCCTATCGTTTGGTTGACCCGACCGTGCGAACCGAACGAAGAGAAAAGCAGCCAGAGGCTTTATATAGCTGGATCGATGCTGTTGATTGGGCAGTAGGAGTGACACTGCATCTCGGCCAAGGACAATAGCTTCATCGAGGTCCTCAATATGCCCGAGCTTCTCATAACGGCTGAAGAGTCCATCAGCAAGGCTGATTAAAGACAACGGCCGTGTAACCTCTCCCGGTATACGCAGGGCAAGTGCTTCGCGATAGAGCACAATAGCCTCATCGCAGTCCTCCATTTCTCCCCGATGCGTGTGTCGTTTGAGGAGCGCCGCGGCGAGGTTCTCCAACGATGTATCCCGATATGGGTTCCCGGGTGGCGAAAGCGCCAGTAAATCTTGACCGAGGACAATGGCTTGGTCGAGGTATGCGATCTCCCCGACCTGCTCATACTGAAGACAAAGGCGAACAGTAATGCTAAACAAAGCCATTTCCCGATCCGGATTCCCAGGTGGCGTACATTCGAGTGCCTCCCGGTCAAGCAAAGCGGCCTCGTCGAGGTCCTCTGTTGCACCAAGCTGCTTGTAGCGAGTGCAGAGACGATGTGCAAGGTTACTCAAAGTCAGTGTCCGGTATAAGTGGCCAGGTGGCTCAAGCGCCAATGTTTCCCGCCCCAGACTAATGGCTTGATTGAGGCACTCTACGTCCTTGAGCCACGCGTATTTTCGGGAAAGATGCTTTGCGAGGGTTCCCAAAGGGGTTAAGCGATGAGGGTGGCCTGGTGGGCGAAGGTCGAGTGCAGCTTGGGCGAGGAAGATGCACTCCTCGAGGTGCTCCCATGTACCAAGCTGTATATCCAGTTCACCAAGATGCTGGGAAAGATTGTCCAAGGATTCTGACCGATGAGGATGACCAGGTGGGGAAAGATCTAGTGCTTCTCGAGTAAGGTCAATGGCCTCGTCGAGGTCTTCTCCTGTACTTGTCTGCTGGTACCGATCGGAGAGACGGTGAGATAGATTTTCCAGAGTAATGCATCGATCGGGGTGGCCAGGTGGGCAAAGCTGCAAAGCCTCTCGCGAGAGGATAATGGCTTGGTCAAGGTCCGATATCAGCAGCAGCTGACTGTACCGATGGGCCAAACAAAGTGAAAGGTCATTACATGCGATGAACCGAGAAGGGTGTCCTGGTGGGGAAAGATCCAGTGCTTCGCGGACGAGGACAATGGCCTCATCGAGACACTCCATTCGATCGAGCTGTTGGAACCGATCGAAGAGAGATTGAGCGAGCGTGATCAAATAGGATGACCGGCTCGGATGGCCTGGTGGGCAAAGTGACAGTGCTTCTTGACCAAGGACAATGGCCTCGTCGAGGTCCTCCATTCGCCCGAGCTCACCGTAGCGAAAGGCTAGATAAGTTGAAACGGCTTTCAGAAGGTCGCCTCGATCCGGGTGTGCAGGTGAACAAGATTGCAATGCTTCTTGGGTGAGAGCGATGGCCTCGTCGATGTCCGCTATGGCCCCAAGACACTTGTATCGAGTATGGAGATGATGTGCAAGCTGATCTGAGGCATCGACTCGGAGTGGGTGTCCAGGAGGGCAAAATTCGAGCGCCTCACGATCAAGCAGGATTGCCTCGTCAATGGAATCTGTGGTCCCATTCCCTCCCTGGAAGTTGGCAACCAGGGTATTCGCTCTTGTATGCAGCGCTTCAACTTGTAGACACGTTAGTCCGCTGATCACCATGGCGAGGAGAAAGGATACATACTTTGCGAATCCATGACGTATGGAGGCCAAACCTGACAGTAATTATGGATTTCTATGCGCACGGACGGCGAAACTAGGCAGGTTATACCCGGTACTGCTCAGCCTGTCGACAAGAACGTCAGCTTTGGTGTGGAGAACAAGCCACTGGATGTTAACCTGATCTAAAAGCCCGTGTGATGAATATTACTGTCTTGGAATGAAAGTCACTGGGTATTTATAGGCATTGAGGGAGCTGCAGCAAGGCGATGTCAACTTGCAACAACTTGTCAATCATTGAAATATTGACACCTGTCATTCAACAGTGCCTCACTATACCACGGGCACTGTGGCGCCATTATAATCCTCATAGATCACGTTATCTACGACGACCAAGCCTTGGACGCAACGCTCAGTACATCCATCCATTCAACGTTCACGTGCAAAGATGGCGAGCCAGAGCGGACCCGACCCCATTCTCCTCACGCTGTTCGCCAACCGGTTCATGAGCGTCGCCGAAGCGATGGGACGATCTCTCCAGCAAACGTCCATCAGCACCAACATCAAAGAGCGCCTCGACTTTTCGTGCGCGCTCTTTGCGCCGGATGGCGACCTCGTCGCGAACGCCCCCTTTATCCCGATCCACCTGGGATCGATGAGCTTGTGCGTGTATCCCCCGTCCCGAGAAACGTGATTGTTGCGCTCACAGCACCGCGTGCTCGTCAGCGCGGTCAAGTACCAGATGAAGCACCACGGACAGCACCTCCAGGACGGCGACGTCCTCATGACCAACTCGCCTCACGCCGGCGGCTCGTGCGTCCCACGTCTCCCAGCGCCCTCGTTCCGCTCACCCATCCCTTGTTCCTACAGGCACCTCCCGGACATCACCGTCATCACGCCCGTGTTTGACACGACGTCGAACGAGATCATCTTCTTCACCGCCTCGCGCGGGCACCACGCTGACATTGGGGGGATCCTCCCGGGGTCGATGCCACCGACGTCGGTCAACATTTTTGAGGAAGGCGCCGAGATCGTGAGCTTCAAGATCGTCGACGGGGGCGTGTTTGATCAAAAGGGGCTGTACGAGTACATGGTCGAGAAACCGGCGCAGTACCCGGGCAGTTCGGGGTGTCGGAACATTCGAGATGTGGAGAGCGATTTGAAGGCGGTACGTGCGACGGTGCGGGCAAGTGGCTGGATGGTCTCTGAACGGTGTCTCTTAGCAAATCGCTGCCAATTACAAGGGGATGCAGTTGATCCGCGCAAGTGAGCGCGATGGGTGTGTTGTCCGTCTCGAGCGCTGACGTTTGTCTCTCTCTAGTGGTCGACGAATATGGTTTGAAAATGGTGCAGGAGTACATGTTCCATATTCGAGCGAATGCCGAGAACTCGGTCAGGAACTTGTTGGTCGACGTTGCGACACGGGCAGGTTGCAATGTTCTGTCGGCTGTGGACTATCTTGATGACGGGTCACCTGTGAATGTGTTTCGTTGGTATCTCTCGTCAAGCACACTCACGGTATCGTGATATCAGATCCGACTCAAGGTGGAGATCGATGAGGAAACCCGGTCAGCGGTGTTCGACTTTGAAGGTACTGGCTGTGAAGTGCATGGAAACCTGAACGCGCCGATCTCTGTGGTACATTCTGCTGTGATCTATTGTATGCGGGCGATGTTGGACGTGGATATTCCTCTGAATGCTGGCTGCCTTGTACCACTGGAAGGTGCCTACATTCTGCTTGCAGAGTGAGGCGTTGCTGACGAGAAATGTCACTAGTCAAAATTCCTGAGAAGTCGTTGTTGTCGCCTTCTCGAACGGCTGCTGTCTGTGGAGGCAATGTCCTTACGTCTCAACGAATCGTTGACGTCGTATTGAAGGCATTTCATGCGTGTGCTGCTAGCCAGGGATGTACAAAGTGAGTCAAATGACAGCCTTGTCGTCCTGCTCTGAGCTCGTGCAGCAACCTTACATTTGGGACTGGAGGCAAGAACAGCGATGGTGTGGCTGTTGCGGGATGGGGGTATTACGAGGCAAGGTCTATGTTTACTACCGTGGTCGGGTGCTGATCTTACGACAAGACGATCGCGGGAGGCTCTGGAGCTGGTCCAGGGTGGCACGGTACGTCTGGCGTGCACACACACATCACGAACACGCGTATAGGGGATGTCGAGATTCTTGAACGACGCTACCCCGTTTATCTGCATCGATTCGAGTTACGGTCCGGTTCTGGTGGCGACGGACAATGGCGTGGTGGCGACGGTGTTGTCCGTGAATTTGAGGTGACCCATCCGTTGCAGGTGTCTCTCTTGAGCGAGGCAAGTGGCATTGTCTGGTGGTAGAATGTGGGTCTAATTTATGTCTGTAGCGACGTACGCGAGCACCGTATGGGATGGAGGGGGGCGAGGAAGGGGCGATGGGTCGAAACACGTGGATTAAGCAGCGAGATCACATCAACATTGGAGGGAAAGCGACGATCTACATGAACAAAGGGGATCGACTGCTCATCGAGACACCGGGCGGGGGTGGATGGGGAAGCTCTACTCCGCGGAGTCGGGGATGTAGTAATCCCCCGTCGTCGTCGGAATGACTGACCATATATGGAATGTGACACATTGCTAATGCCCCGTTGTCGTCGGGATATTTGATGACTAATCTACCTTTAATACCAATGTGTCTTGTGCGAATCAACCTAGGGGCGCGACGAACGCGATATCAACGCGAGGAGTCGTCGATGTCGTTCTCACTCTCTCACTCTCATGCAGATCGGTCTCACAGACGTACCTCCACGAACAGAGGACATGCTCCACTTTGTCGTCGTCGGCGGTGGCATCGCTGGCATCACAACAGCATGGTCTCTACAGAAAGCTGGCCATCGTGTCACCGTCCTCGAACAAAATCACCCCAACGTCATGTTCAAGGTATACGTCTTTCATCCTCACACCAGCCACGCTCACCACGTTTGCAGTGTCGCGAAGCCGTTCGCTCCACCCCAACGATGACGCAAATCCTCCACGATTGGGGTCTTGCCGACAAACTCGCTAAAATATCGACCCCAATCAACCAAATGACATTTCTTGACGGTCAGTCTCTCTCTCGATCCCATTCACAGTCCATCTCACGCTCGTACGACAGGTAAAACAGGCGAAGAACTCGGTTTGATCGCCGTCAACGGAAAAGTGATGGAATCCCTTCCTGCCAATTTCAGCTGTGTCCAGGTGCGTGACATCCAACCACGTGTCTCTCATACTGACACGCCACAGTACGGCGCACTGTTTTCCATATTTTACGACCTTGCCAAGGACGCTGGCGTCGATCTTCATTTCGACACAAAGGTCGTGTCCGTCGATCCCTGGACCGCAACCGTCACCTCTCAAGACGGTCGCCAGTGGTCGTCAGACATCATCGTCGGCGCAGACGGCACTGAAAGCATCGTTCGTCCCTTCGTTCTCGAGGATAATACTCTACCCCCAGACAGAGATGACCGGTTCACCGTCAAGTGAGCTTTGTCACGCCTTTAGAATACGTCGGATCGCTGATAGCATCGCTCTTCAAAGTCTTGTCGTTCCTGCCGACGTCGCCAGGCAAGACCAAGAACTGGCAGCCTTGCTGGATGACAACAGTGTACGTCCATCGCCCTTGGGAGACCGGCCTCTTGACTGACAGACGTTTGTGTAGTGGACGGGATGGTTGGCGGACGACTGCTCAATGACTGGCGTACTCACTGTGGGTGTCCACTCATTTGTTCTCGTTCGCTACGTGTCTTATCTAGATCATAAAGGGACCTGGACCGAATTCCGACTATGCCCTGGTCATGAACGTTACAATACATGATCAGGATGTATGGCAAGAATTTCCAATGAGTCTCGAGTCACTCAGAGTCGACTTGTTTGAACCCCGGTGAGTACTCTTCCACACCTGAGGTTGACTGTCCCTGATCATGGTTGTATCAGCGCTCAGAAACTCTTGAAGCTTGCCGAACAACTGGACAAGACCGTGTTCACCCACTACGAGCCATTCGAAAATTGGGTGCACGAAAGCGGAAAAGTCGTTCTGGTCGGAGAAGCCGCTCATCCAATCACAGTGAGTCGAGATTCACCGATTGTTTTAGAGTATGAATGATCGACGTGCATTCTCAGCCATCCGCGTCGCACAATGCTTGCACGTGCATCGGAGATGCCGTGACCCTCTCGATACTTTTCTCCCTCCCCGCTACCAAACATCAAACGCCCATGCTCCTGAATGTCTATGAAGAACTTCGACAACCACGTTGTGCCTCGGTACAGAGATACGTACGGCGCAAACGGGAGGTCACCGCCATTCCTCATGGCGCGGGTCAACGCAGGCGTGACGCACTCTTGCGACACCAACGCGCTTGTCATCTGGAAGAGGAGCTGGACGACGAGTTTCTCTGCACCACCTATACGGGATTCGTCCAAGTGTATGGTTTCGACGCGCGCGAGGCCGTCCAAGACTGGTGGGTCAAGTGGGGCCGGAGTATATTTATCCGCTCCCCGAGCACGGAAAGCGAGCAAGAGGATGACGACGACAATGACGACGATCACACATCATCGATTTTGTGGCCGTTGGTCGTCGATGCCGAGGTCGAACGAGAAGGTCCCATGTATCCTATCATCTCAGATCCTCTCATAGGCGAAGACGAATATGTCTTTCGTGAAGTCGAGGCCCTTCGACGAAAAAGTCTACCGCTGTAGCAGTCTTGCATTCATCACCATCTCTGCACTTTTCTATGGTCGTCTTCACATCATTCAGGGTCAAGCATTTGAGTCCGTGGGTACATACTATGAGTTGTCTAATCTACTATGCCACTAGGGGAATACTGTACGGAATCCAGTTGTATCCATATCATACCGATGCTGCATTCAATGTCACTTTTCGAGCTTCTTGCTCACGCTCTTGCTCCTCGAGCTGCAACGATGAGCACATCAGTCAGGTGAAGACGAGGTGTCACTTACAAAAGTTCGCCATGAGTGATCAGTGGCAGACTAGACGCAACAGTTAGACCGTGTCCAAACACGACACCCATGGCACTCACTCGTCGCATGCCAGTGGCGGCGGCTTCTTGACGATTTTTGTGCGTGAGGGCGCCCGCGGCGATGAGGACGCCGATAGTCAACCCCTGTGCCCACATACGCGCTTGGACGGCCTAGAAGTATTTTGAGCACACGACAACGTACACCCATCTAGTTCACCCCACCTTTTGTGGCAACGTCAGATACCTAAAGAGCGTCAGCGCCCATCGAGGGAGGGGGGGCCACGAAGAAAAGCGACACTCACTTGTCCCTGGCGACGACAGCACCCGCGACAGCCATCGAGAGCGCCCAGCTCCCAAGGATGATCGAGTACTGATGTCGCCTCGCCCAATCAAGGGCCTTGTCGCCCGTCGAGAGGGCCCCAAACCGCGCCTCTTCGCGTGCCGCCTCGCGATCCAATTTCATCTTGCCCGCGTCCGACCTGCCCTTTTGCGATCAGCGCGTGCGCCTGACACGGACGGGCAAACGTACCATTGTTGTCGCTCGAATGCGAGAGATCGACGTTCGGCTTGAATCGAGGTGAACGGGGCGACGACCATGACGACGCCTGCGACGCGCAAGGGGAGCGGTAACGTGCGGTACCACGCCGATCGGCGGTGGAGGAGGTAGAAGCCGGGGATGGCGACGGCGGCACTGGTGAGGGCGCCTTCGAGGGCGCCGCGGAGGATGGCGGCGTCGACGCCTTGCCATTCGTCGTGGCTGACGTTGACTTTCATGATGCGTGTTTGGTGAAACGGTGACACTTTGCTCGGCGTTTATATCGATGGGTGGGATCGGAGGCGTGTTCCGGGGTGTTCCGAGCGGCCCGAAGAGTTTGCTCCTTTTGAACGCTGACACAAAGCAGGGTTCCCGAGCCGGACCGGAATCCGAATGGACGTCGAGCGCTTCTTGGAACCAGAGCCGACTTGTTGAAGGTGCGTTATCGTTACTCTAGAAAATCCCGTCACGGCATCCCTGTGATTCACCGCTAGAACACCGTGACGATGTGATAGTGAGCAAAGGTCGTTAACCGATCCAATATAAAAGTTGAAGGGGCTTGCTCCACCTCGTCAGGTTGAATCACTCCTTCTTCTCTTTATACTATCCTACGTTCGTTCACCATCATGAGACTCTTCGCGCTCGCCGCCGCCGTTCCTTTGCTCATGGCTTCGGCCACACTCGCTCGTTCACCACTCAGACGTGGTGAAACCACAGACACCTGCGCAAACCTCAACGCGAACCTTGCATTCCCCGACGTCGAGGTCGACGGTGAGCCATCTCGTCCTCTTTCTCCGCCGCCAAGTTCCAACCCGATCCAGGCAAACCATATGTTGCCGGTCACATCCACGTCGGTCTCTGTATCTCGCGCGTGAAAACATTCGTCAGTCATTCCAATGTCACCACAGCCGCCATCAAGGTCGTGGGCGAAGCCAAGGTCGAATTGGCCATCACAGACATGGTACATGCAACGCTCGCGTGGTCGTGCGCGTCTGGACACTGAGCCGCGTACAGATCAAGCAAGCCGGCGTCCAGTGTGCCTACCCACCGCACGCCAGACCCTCCGTCACCAAACACAACGCGTGCGCCTTTGTGTGCGTGGACGGCTTTTGGGGGATGCCCCAATACCAACCGTCGTCGTGCATCTGTCCTCCGCACCTGACGGAGTGCAACGGTCAATGCGGTGACTTTCACTCGAATTGCACGACCATGGCACCCCCGTCGCGCCAGAAGAACGATCCCAAGTGTGCCCAAGGTCGGACGCTGTGTGGCGTGCCCCGCGCGACGTCGGGCGCGGCATTCCAGTGCACCGACGTCACGTGTGACTCGTATACCTGTATGTCAGTCTCTCCCGATGCGCGTGTCTGTTGACCACACGACGTGCCAGGTGGCGGCTGCATCAAGGCGTCTCCTGTCGGCAGTTCTTCTACCGTCGGGGTCATTTGTCATGCCCTACCCGGCGTGGAGGAGGTGTCATGCGCGGACGGGACATGCGTCGTTCATAGGTGCAAGAGCGACTTTACCCTCTCGGCGTCCAATGATGGATGCGTTGCGGATCCCAATGGAAAGCGCGCGCGCGCTCTTCCTGCGCCGGGTACTCATCATCTCCTTGACAATGTCGGTGTGCCTGCGGACGTGGTCGATCCCAAGGATACAAAGGTGATCGCTAGTTAGTTGTCAAGGTGCCTCGTACTGATGCAGCTTTGTGGTACTACACGAAACAGCCTCTCCGCTGGTAAATCTGATACCAAGGGTTACTCGCCCTCCAAGTGATGGAACAAACACCGTGACCGAGGTCGTGGGAGGTATGCTCCTGGCTCGTGATGACGATTCAGACGTTGACTGTTGAAAGTAGTCGGTTTGGGACAAGTTGGTAATGTGACCGAGGTGGTTATTTATTTCCATACCCAATTGTCCATACCTTACAATCTTCATTAGTAACCATTGTCTACCATACGCAACTTGATAATGATTTGCTGTCAACCTTTGCTCAAGCTAGTCGGCCCCTTCCTGTGTCTCAAGGTTTGGATTTGGTCCGAGGACGTCATGCCGTTGCATCATGCAACACTTTCCCCCTCATCGGACCCGTTATAAACAGACGGGTCCTCGTGGAAGAACTTGACATCACGCGTTTCATTCTCACCTCGAACTTGCCATGTCTTCCGACGCCGTCCACCCGTCTGCCCTCGGCACCAACACCAAGCCCCACCTCCATCGTGAAACGGCGTGCGACGACCGAGACCACGTCGACGACCCGAGCCTGCCCCCACAGCGACACGCGGGCGCCGTCGGTCTCGGTCCCAACTACCCACTCGGCCCGGTGAGCTCTCTCGCGCGCGCACAACGACGCGCAAGCTTGCTGACGCATATCCCATCTGAAGAGCGTCGGCGACAAGCTCGGCGGCGTTGCGGAAGAGTTCAAGGGCAAGGTGCTGGGTAAACCCGAGGTCGTCGCGCATGGCCGCGAGCGCAGGACCGGCGCGCTGATGCGCAAGGCACGCGAGCGGGTACGTGCCTTGTTGTCTGTCGGGGTCGGGGGTATCGACGGGACAATCTAGGACGAGGCTGCCGGTCCGTTTCAAGCGCCTCTTGCGGAGGGACAGAATGGTGCGCGCGGCGAACGCAGTCTATGAGGGTTGATCGGTATGCCTGTATATACGTTCGTGGGACGGAGATCGACGACTTGAATCGCTTGTGATAGAGTTGTGTGAGGCTGGCGGCTGGCTACGCCGCGCCGCACCAACCAAAGGACTGCAGTACATGCTCGTGCAACGCCATTTGGTCGGAGATGATTCAGTGAACGTGATCTCTCGAGTTTTCTCACTGTCTGTGTCCTCGTGGACACCACTACATGCGACGATAAACAGTTGCCAACGATGACCAGACTCTATACCCTCAAATCCAGGTGTGGTGACAGATCCAGAATGACTCCCAGGGGGGATGTCTCCCACTGACATTTTGTAGTCATTGCATGTGCGAGATTATTCGCAAACAACTCTAGATTACTAGACCGCACCGGATAAGGTTTGGTAATAAATACACGTTGCTGTTACTGCTCGTCTCCTTGAAATGAAGAGGATCGAACACAGTTCGGAGCAATCACTCGTAAGCAAGAGGAGCTGAGAATTAAACATCGCTTCTCACTAGAGTGTGTCGATTTCCACACCAGAGTCGTGAGTGGTGTCGTCGACCATCTTGGGCCGGCTCGCAGCCAACCCGAGGGCGTTCTTGTAGAAAACAATGTTCCCGTCGTCCTCGACGAACTTCAACTTGCATCAGTCATTCGCCAGCGAGACCGGACGCTCGATCATACCTGACACTCCCTGTAAACGCGGTATGCTTCTCTCCATCCAACTGGGGTTCCTTGGAGAACGATCCCGGCTTCTTTCAAACGCTGACGAAGCACGTCAGAAGCTTCCCATCTGCCCGAAGAAGAGAGGTCAGCATCGCGAATGACATGGATCAAGATAGACGCTCACGCATGGTAATGCGGGATCTTGCTACAAACGTGGTGCAACACGTGCGTCTCGGAGATACCATGAGTAGCGTGCGCTCCAATCCAAGCCATGATTGTGCCACAGTCACCCATGAGGCTTCGATCGAGCGTAGCCAAAGCGCCGCGGGTGAATGTAAACTCGGACGCACGGTAGTGAGGGAGAATGGGATCTGTATGGTGCAAGAACGTGATCAGCACCATCCAGTGATTGACCCTGAGATAATGAATGAATAAATAGATGAAGACTGCGAGTGAGTAAAGGCTCACCACAAGTATGGGACGATGTAAACACGGAAGACATCCCAAAAGCCAAATTTGTAGATGGATCCCGCAATGCCAGCCAGCCACAACAACACTCCGACATCAGATACGATAATCGAGCGATACTGGTGAGGCGCAAACATGACCGATTTCGGATCAAAGTCTGGGTTGAATTATCAGACGCGTTCATAAGCAAATAAGTGCCCACTGACGATTGGTGCCCGCTGGGTAGCGCCTTTGACCGGTGGCGTTGCAAATCAGGTATGCCGGCCATCCCCAGATCTGAGAGAGAAGAATAAAGGATGAAGATACACAGTAAAAGGCTATACGATAAATACGCACGAAATAACCCGCAACACCAAGGGTAGCACCGAGCGGCGAGTCGCCAAGAGCATCCCGAAGTTCTCTTTTGACTTTGTCACTTATGCTCGAGCCCAGGATGTTCTCCTGTGTAGGATCAAACGCAGGCAAACCAAGCTGGGAGCGAGTACTGGGAACAAATGCTTGATCTAGAGTCATATGCCCGGTCGAGGCGTGGTGCTTCGCATGTGAGATTCTCCAAGAGTGGTAGGGAACGCCCAGTCTGGAGCTTGTTCAAAACAGTCATATCGATCATGGAAGAAAATTACTTACGCAGAGTGAAGGACCCAGCCCACGGTGTGATTGATGAACTTGGACTCGGAGAATGCTTGATGTCCACACTCGTGTGCGATGACCCAGAGACCCATCCCAAAAAGACCGACCCAAAAGCCATACAAAGACCATGTTGAGAACCGCGCCATTGGGTAAAGAATGGGATGGGGCAGGTTGATGGCCTCCGGAGTAACGAGCGCGTCAAGGAACGTAGCAGCTTTGTAAATACCACCAATGGCGATACAATCCCATACGCTGTCACGAACGACGCACGTCAACAAGGTATTGGTGAAGGGGAAAGAGTACGCCGCACAGGTAAAGTGATGAACGAATGATGGAACGCTTGAAGCAGTGTGCACTGTACGGTGCAACGAGGTCAGCTGATCGTCGTGAACTACCAGGGAACGGTGGTGAACCCACGGAATAGCACCCAACAAGTCTTTGGTCGTGAGTTCTGGGATAATCACCTCGCATTGCTTGACAGTTGTCATGCCATCCTTTGGCTCAACACTCATGTTGATTGTGGCCTGTATAAATGGGATTCTGATACGAGACCAGATAAACGGGAGAAGAAAAAAAGAGCTGGAACAAAAGGTGAGAGGGTGTGTGCTGGGATGTCAAGCTGATCACGGAGTTGTATATACCAAATTGTGATATTGTGGCGAGTACTACATAGTAGGGCCGACCCGGTTCGGTTCCCTACTTACGGGAGTTTATGCTTCGTTTGATCGCCGCGCTTAATTCGTACCAAGTACAGTTCAGGACTGTATGCCGCATCAGCCTGAGAGGGCTTCGGGTAAGACGAAGGCGCGGGCCGTCCCTAGTGAAGGAACCTGAGCTGTAAGACCATTTTGGTCCTGTTGCAAGAGAGTCGTTGGATTGCCCAAGTACTACCGTTAGTAGCAGGCCGCCGGCCTATCTGTCAATTGAATTTGGACTCGGAGCGTAAGGTGTCCTGACCGCTCCCACATATATATGGGTCTGCTGTAATGCTTGTTGCTTCTCCACCAATCATATCAGGCCGTGACTCGGATAACAACGTATAACCTACTGTAAATTGTCAAACGGTAGCCGCTCGAGTGCTCATTTCAGATGCCTTGCCGGCGCTATTGAGGGAAGCAGCTCCCAAAATAACGGTGATTTGTTGATCGTAGACCACACACTGCCAGTGACTGAGTGGCACGTCCATGGCTTTGATTGGAAACTCCGCTATCCTTTAAAATTCCATGGCCCGCAAACGAACGGAATGGCTGCAGTCGGGATACTTGCAGTCAAACGCGAGTCTTGAAGACGTTGCTAGCTGCTATTCATTTAAGTTATGTAATCTTCTGCCTTACTAATCAGCCTTCCGCGAAGGTAGTCATAGTATCGGTGGGTATGGGTTACCCGGGACTCGGAGGTAGTCTAACCCGGGTATACCTGCAGCGAGGAGTAAATCACGTGCTGCCTTTGACAGTTGCCAGGCAGATGCGGGTACTGTAGCCTTCTGTATGGAGGCAACGGAGGGGGGGTGCGTTACGGGTAGCCCCTGACCCTGGGCTTAGCAACGGAGCCAGCGTTACGCGTTACAGTTGCCAGACTTAGCAACCTGGCCGGGGGGGGTGTGTTATGGCCGGAGATTTGGCAACGGCACTCGGGATTGGCGCGTTATGGAAGCAACAGCGGTACTTAGCTAGTAGCTAATCAAACTTGAATTGGTAAATGTCCGAGCAGTGATTCGCATCAGGGAGAGGTTACTGTAAAAGCATTGTCTGAGAAGGACCATGCCTTTCTCCGGGAGGTATGGCTTGAGCGCCTGATAAGCGCAGCTGAGCTACAGGGTGCCAAGGTTTTGAAGTAAGTCACGTTCCAACCCATTGATGTACTAGTAGAATTCTTACCTTGTTGACTCCCTGCGTTATGCGTTACGCGTTGCCATTGTTAGCAACAGCCTGGCCCGACCTGCGTTACACCTGAAATTTTTGGCAACGGGGCCCCCGTTATGGCGTTATATTTAGCAACGCAACACCCCCCTGCGTTATGCGTTACGTTGCCTCCATACAGAAGGCTACAGTAGTGCATTCGCGACCAGTCCGTATTCGTCTGCGATGTTTCATCACGAACAATCGCATTTTACGCTCAGGGAAGGAATTTCGTACAACGTCCCGTTTACCAGCACAGAATAGATCCGATTCGTTCACAGAAGGCGTGAAATTTGGTATGATTTCGTTCTTCTATGATCAGACAGTTCAAGTCAGCGCCGAGGAAATCGGTCCAACCGTCGTGCTCTCGAACGTCTGTAACTATGGCAGGGACGAAGTGTCATCAAGTTCGGGAGGCAAAGCGCCAAGGCGCGCGCCTCCATATAGAAGAGATGGCAGCCTCCTTCCCGCTCTACTCATTCCAAAAGCGTTGTGGATCGTGTCGGATGGGATAAATTCGCGGCGATCGAAGGGGGAAGGATGGTGGTGTATATCTTGACGCATGAACGTGTTCAGAAAATATGGGACGACGGGTTGGAGATGGAACTCACCACTTTGAATGCTTGGAATCAAACGAACAAAGTGGTCAAGACGTTGGCCGAAGAGCCGATGGGTATAACTACGATCGGCATGATTTTCAGATATGTTAGGATGGCCAGGAGAGAGTCGGAATGTTTGATGCGTTGCAGCCACCTGGAATGAGGGTGACCTCTGCTGCGAGGTAGCTTGGATTGGTAGAAGATGCTACATGCCAGATGGTCTGCCTGAACTGGGGAGATTCAAGTCGACGGAGTAAATGACGACGAGCACGTGCCCCGGCTACTCTCCGCAAGTACTAGTAAACACATGTCTTGCCTTCCCATTCCATCCGACGATCAACACGACCATTCGCCCACTTTCTCTTCTCTGCCTTTGTCCTCCTCCTTGTCATCTTACCTTACCGTGATGGACATCACTCGCGTACACACCAACGACAAAGTCGAGGTGACTGGAGATCAAAATGAAAACTATCCTTACCCGTTGGCGCAGATCAGCCATGCGCTTCCCCATTAGTTGGGTATTTGGTACGTCGTCTCCGATTCTCACCGAGTATCCTACCCTTATTTGCGCACAGCAGTCACTGCTACCTCGCACTCAATGGAAATAAATTATGAGGCGTTGACAAGGATTTAGAGGTAGGGCGAGCATTTATCTTTCTATAGTAGGCACAGTAAAAACACTTGGATCCATGAATCGGTCGCCAGCATTTTCGTAATTGCTGCGCCTCCCATCATCGAGCTTACACATGTGGGAATACTATCCGGTGCAGTGCAATCGGGGCTCATAAGTATATCCACTTTTATATCAAGGACCGGCGATGTTTGAATGCGCGATAATCTACGCAGCCGGCTCTCATCCCCTTGCCTTCCACGTCCGTATCAAATGGCGTTTCATGTGTCTATCTGGTAGGCCCTGGTCTGGTGTGGCGTACGTTATGAGGCTAACCTCGTTGTAGTGGGGGCGGACTAGGCGGACTGATGTTAGCTGTGGTCATTGGGAAGCATGGCAACCTACCGGTTGAGATATTCGAAGCTGGTCCCGCAATCACCACGGTTGGTGCTGGAATCTCATTCTTCGGGAGAACTATGGACATCATGGAAGAGATGGGGTTGTATGATGAACTGGTTCAAATGGCTATAGGGCCTCCAAAGGAAAACACTGGTTCGTTGACTTTTCGTCCATTCATTAACCTCCAAATCTAAAGCGTTGTTTAAATTCAGGTCCGTGCTTCAGAAAGTCTGATCAACCCGATGGCTATCATTGGTTCACGAGAAGATTGAAATGTGAGGACGTACATTTAGCGACTTATTAAATCTTTGATTTTTGTGCTTGTTTATCTTGTAGGCGGAACGTTGACGGTCCACAGGAAAGATTTGGTAAACTTCCTCCTGCGGCACGTCCCTGCCCCTTGCAAAATCCACACATCTAAGAAGCTCACGTCCTACGACGTTAACCCCGATACTGGAAAAATAACGCTGCATTTCTCCGATGGCTCTAGCACCGTCACAGATGTCTTGGTCGGAGCGGATGGTATTCACTCGGGAACGCGCAAAACTATGTACCAGAATCTCGCTTCCTCGATCCGAGACGATGACTCTAGAAAGAAATTGCTCGAATGCATCGATCCTGTATGGGCTGGCCTCCTGGTTTATAGGAATCTAGTACCGACTGTGAAACTCCTGAAAGAGTACCCCGACTTTGAACTATCGACTAGTCAGACGCTGGTAGGCCATATTGCCAGTTCGTACTAGCTAACGCTTACATCTGCATCCAGCATCTTGGAAAGAATAAATTCATCTTAACATATCCTGTCTCACAGGGACAGCTGATCAATGTTGTCATCTGCCTTAACGAATGTGCTCCGTTCGGAACGCCATTCGAGGGACCCTGGGTAACGGACGTCTCTGAACAAGAGGTTTTGGACCAATTCGACGACTGGGAGATTTGCTCTAGAGCATTAGTGAAGGTACCTGATACTATCCTTGTCGCTTATTTGTGTCTTTTCCTCATGTCGTCGCAGTGCGTCGAGAGGCCGTCAAGATGGGCGTTGCATTCCCTCCGACCATTACCCCATTATGTAGATGGCAGGGTCGTCTTACTTGGAGACGCAGTAAGCTTATCATGTGGTTAACATGGTAGTGGCTGAGGACGCCGTAGGCACATGCTATGGAGCCTCACTTTGGAGCAGGTGCAGGACAGGCGATGGAAGTGAGCACCCTAGCCAATACTCCCCGGGTCTGCACTGAATTACCGCTTCCTACTCCGGCAGGACGCATACGTGTTGGGGCGTTTGTTAACACACGAGTTAACACATGCGGGAAACGTCACCGATGCCCTCAAGACTTACGAAGAAGTCCGCTTGCCATTTGCGAACAGCATCGTCCAGCGATCTTATAACGTCGGTCGCTATTACACTTTCTCCCTTTGTGCGGACGGCTCTGTACCTGCCCACTGTAATCCGGAAGAGCTTGATCGTGTGCGCAAGTCGATCGAGGATGCATGGGAGTGGCAGAGCGAGTCGGAGTGGGTATGGGGTGAGGCGGAGAAGCGCTGGCGTGCCAAGTTCTAGTCGTGCTCCCAAAGGTACGGAAATCTCGAGTTTGAAAGAAAATATGTAAGATTACAGATGTTGTTTCTGGTTTAAATCTTAACTTTATGGAGTAGTTTCCCCATGCACGTCATACGGCCGTCAGGGACGAAGAGAGTCCGGACGAGGTGATCCACCTCGCGTTCGGCGATGCAGTTCATTGGGTTCCGGTCTGTAATTGGAACGATGTGGCAGTGGACAATGGTGAGACGAACAAGATCACGTCGACGTTTTATAAACATATGGTGGACGAGTCTGGCCAGTTGGATTATATACCCGGGCGGCGTTCGCGCTGAACAAGACAATGAAATCTGTCAATTTGCCATTCAACCAACAGATTCTCTATATACATCTTGGTGCATAGTTCTACTCTAACCTCGTTCGCTTTCTCGAGTACTTTGCATTTTGATTGCTATCCTCGTTCATGTTGTCGGTAACTGCGATCGAATACTATGCTAACATTTATCTTCGCCTCTCAGTCCTTGTACTCGGTCACGACAGTAGAATCTAATTGTCGTTGCCGGAGCGCGATATCATGCGAAGTTCGTCGTCGAGTGCTTCTGGAGACGATAGCGAGACCTATGTATGCTCAATTGGAGGTTGTAACCGTGTTTATAATGTTTTCGACTCCTAAGATTGGGCAGGCAGCCTAGAAATTCATCATCAACAAAGCGCATCTATGCACCATTTTTGACACTGACCTTAAGAATAACCTTCTCGACCAACAGTTTGTTAGGCTGTAAGCCGAGGTGTTGGCCAATGTCGAGGGATAACAAGCGTCCAGATCTGATGCTCTAATCGGGAATCGTGTACTTATTAAATTTGTCAATGCAGTGGCCACAAAAAGGATTAACGCACCAAAATACCATTGTATACTGGGCCGGATAACTTGATGGCTATAGAGATGCTGTATCCGTTCGGTCCTGCACGCACAGGGCAGCCTGTTGGCTTGGGAATCATCCCATTGAATGTTTTAGTGCGGTGGTGAGACTGCTAGCACCATGCGCGTTTTTTCTCTAAAACAAGCTGTAGGTCAGCATCGTACATAAATATGGTCACTACACACCATAATATTTGTCTTTTTTATGTTTATGGCCATAGGATGGTGGGTAGATGAGAGAGAGTCTGAGAGACGTGTCGTCGATCATGAAGATCTAACCGATCATGTGATTAATTCCCACGACTACCGTTGTCAGCCTATTCATCCTCACTGGAAAGAGTCAATTGCAAGACCTCATGGGATGCTATCGGCATCGCAAAAGCAAACTCAAACGGAAGCGGTGTTGGTGCAAACCAACTTGTGGAAAGGTCCTGAGCTGACAGTCATACCAACGACACTACAATCTGGTTATCAGGAAGAACGGTATGGAAGGCAAATTGACGACGGAAGGAAACTCAGGCTCGTGGGTGTTACCACACCATCACCTTTGCATGGTATCACATCGCAGTGCCGTGAAAAGGAAGAAAAAGTAAGGCCTCACTCTTTCTTTCTTTTCACGGCAACATAGGATCCTTCCGCAGCTCCATCCAGCGTTTCATGAGGGCGAGAGCCCTCTTGTACGCTTCCACTCTTCTGATAAAGTCCCTTGATATTTTATCAATAAGCTATCTTGGCGGATTGTCAACTAACTAAGCTCACCTGGGTGATCTGTCGAACACTGGCTCCTTACAAAGAACACCTTTAATCTGTACAAAGCTCCCCCAATTTCGCCTTCCAGCTATGTCAAATTATGCCAAGTAAGTCAATCTCAAGACTCGTCATGACGAAATAGTCACTGAAGATATACACAGTCCCCAAGCGCATCGACAGAGCACAAGCAGACCAATTTTCCCAAATTAAGTGATGTGCCCACAAAAGGCATGCACTGTGGTTGAACGTAACCAAGCAGCTGGCGAAATGAACTTCCGTCATGAATGTTTAGGCAGCCTTGCATGCGAGGGACGAGCAAGTCTCATACCATGCTACGGAGGAGACCATACCACATCACGGATGACTATGTTGCTTCGAAACGCCAGCATCAGTCTAGATTTTGTTCAACGAACGTTTACAAGGAATTTATCGGCGTAGCGACTTCGAAACGGATCATCACGTATCTAAAGCGAGCCATTCTCTGTGGGTGAAACATTCCCACAGGTATGGGCACAAGCTCGGCTTATCTTCCTTGGTAGCAATGCTCTGTGGGTTCCGTGTGCGCCGCATTCTTGCTCAAACTATCATCTCAATCGTCCTCGCCCTCACGTTCTGCTGAAATGGCGTTTCGTGTGTCCATCTGGTAGGCTATGCTTCAATGTAGCTTGCTTTGCGAGGCTAATCTCGGCATAGTGGAGCAGGAATAGGCGGGTTGATGCTCGCATTGGTCATCGGGAAGTATGGCACCCTACCAGTCGAGATATTCGAAGCTTGTCCCAATCTGAGTACCATTGGTGCTGGAATCACGATCTTTGGGAGGTCCACGGACGTCATGAAAGACTTGGGGTTGTATGACGAGCTGGTTCAGATGGCTATCGGACCTCCAAAGGAAGACACTGGTTTGTCGGCTTCTTGTTCTTTGATGAAACAGCCTCGGGCCACCTATGACGCTGTTTATATTTAGGTCCATGTTTCAGAAAGTCCGATCAGCTAGATGGTTCACGAGAAACCTGAAACGTGAGGACGTGCAGTCAACGACTCTTGTGTCTCTGACCTAATTTTGTGTATCCCGCAGGTGGGGCGATGTCAGTCCACAGAAAGGATTCGATAGACATGCTCCTACGGCATGTGTACCTGCTTCTTGCAATGTTCACACGTCTAAGAAGCTTACATTTTACGACACTAATTCCAAGACAGGGAAAATAACTCTGCACCTCTCCGACGGCTCTAAGTAGCACCGTCACGAATGTGTTGGTGAGGGCTGATGGTATTCACTCAGCAACACGTAAAACTATGTACCAGAACCTCGCTTTCTCGCTCCAAGACGATGACTCCAGGAAAGGATTGCTCGAATACATCGATCCTGTGTGGACGGGTATCCTGATTTATAGGAACCTCACCGATTGAGAAACTCCAGAAGGAGCACCCCGACGCCAAACTGCCGACTGGCCTGACACTGGTAAGCCTCGGCCCCATTTCATAATAGTGGAATGCTTACATCCGTATCCAGCATGTCGAAAAGATCCAGGTAACAGCGACGACTATCTTCGGAATTCTCGTGGCTGACGATGTACGCCCGTGTAGTATATCGTGACATATCCCGTCTCCCATTTGGGACGCCATTCGAGGGCGGCTGGGTCATGGACGTCTCAGAACAGGAGGTTACCGATAACCTCCGTGTCACCACCCTGTCACTAACGTCGTCACAGTGCGTTCGAGAAGCCATCGAGGTGGGCGCTGCATTCCCTCCGTCCGTTACTGTGTAGACGGCAAGGTCGTGTTGATCGGTGATGCGATTTGTCTATCTGTGGTCAACCCAACGGTCGATGAGGACACCGCAGGCGCATGCTACGGAGCCCCACTTGGGTGCAGGCGCAGGACAAGCAATGGAGGTAAGTCCCCGAGCCAACACTTGCTGAATCTCTACTGTACCAGCAGGACGCATACGTGTTTGGGCCGCTTGTTGACGCACGAGTGGACGCATGCGGGAAACGTCCCCGATGCACTCAAGATTTACGAACAAGTCCGTCTGCCGTTCGTCAACGGCGTCGTCCAGCGCTCCCACAAGGCCGGTCGCTATTTCACGTTCTCCGTCTGCACGGACGGCTCCGTACCAGCCCTCGGGAGTCCGGAAGCACTCGATCGCGTGCGCACGTCGATCGAGGATGCGTGGGAGCTGCAGAGTGACTCGGAGTGGGGGTGGGGGCATGCGGAGAAGCGTTGGCGTGCCGAGCGTGGCATGCGGGCGATGCTCTAGCCGGATTTTGCAAGATGCGGACGTCTTGAATACACTGTTGGTTTCTTTCTTTTTCTAGAGTAGTAGGCTGATCGGTCAAATCTATCTATCTGTTGGGGGTGTGGGCAATAGTTTCGTTGGTCTACTGTCTTTGGTCCTCGGCTGTAGATGAGCTTGGCATGTTCCTAGGTATCACATTCGAAAGTGGGATAGTTCTTGGATCTAAGGCACATCGTCGTCACTGCCCGCGCATATCTGGGCTACATATGTCCCCTAGCGACGCACGCACCGTGACCGAACCGGACCGGCGTTATACTACCGCAGGGGGTTAAGATGGGAGGGGTTCCGATTATGAATTCATCCACTTATAACTTTCATCTGTGGGTTCTTTGATCCGAACCGGCGCAAAGGGGACTTGCACCAACAGGGAGGCGCTTCGCGAGTAATTTTAGACGGCTATGAGATGTGCAGAAAACGTGGCAGATAAGGTAGTGACGCGTTCCGAGGTATGAACGTCGTAGAGCTGGGTGATGAGGCCAACTGTAACAGCGATGCTTCCGACCACTCAAGGATGAGAAATTGTTGTTACAACGCAGAGTGGACACAAAGAGCAGGATAAAAAGACCCCAAAGTGTAGAGAATAATAAGTGGAGATAATATACGCGTGACGGGCTGCAAGCAGTGATAGGGAAAACCGTACTACCAATGCTGGGAAAGGAAGAAAAAGGAGCGAAGACTGTGCGAGCAGAAATGTACCAATAATGTTAGAAGAAGACAAGTCGAGAAGAGGCGTTTCGAAGCAACGATCGGGGGAATATACGGGCGAACGTGTTGGAATGACAATCAAGTTTCTTGGTCCATCGCTTCCTTTTCGTGTTTCTTTTTCATCGCGCTCACTGTCAAAGAAAAGAAACTCCGTCAAGCGGACGAACGGAACTAACAAAGAGAATCTTGCGCACCTTCTCTCGATATCTGACCCGAATTAAGCCAACCAGCTGGGAAGGCAGCAACGATCTATCGTAGTGGCCTTGAGTTTGCGCAGATGCTCGACGCTCTCTACTTACTTTCTGATAAAGTACTTTCCGTGTGCCTTGTTCGCTTACTTGCGTAATCTGACCCTCCAAGTCGCTGTGATGGATGAATGACGCGACCGAACCAAAGGACGAAACGCACTTTTTCTCGTTCTCTAACCGACAACACTCGTTACTCAGCATAACTAGTTGCCATACTATCGTCTTCATCGCTTCTGTCAAGCGATACTTTTGAGCGGGAGGGTGCGCGTCTCTTGTTCCGTCGTGTTTGGCCGTTGTAGAAGTGCCCTCTCCCTCCGCACCGCTGGCAGTACCACCTTCTTCGGGATGTGCATCGCCTCCAGTTGGAGTTGAAACAGCACCCGCCTCTGATTCTGCCTTGGCTTTCTCTTGTCGTCTCTCTGTTAAAATCTGACGTCAGTGGTGCGTGACAGGACATAGGAGTTAAGACGCACCCCATGCAGCAACACTCTTCTCCCACTCTTCCTTGGCCTTTGAAAACCCGTCCTTTGTCAGCTTCGCAAGTTGTGCGAGTAATTCATCTTGTCTGTCCGTCAAAATCTTGAGATGGTCATGGAAAACAGTCCGTTTGATCAGTTTCTGGAGGACACGTCAGTCCCTTTGGATCGGACGACGAATGATGGGAGACAAACAGTCATCGTGAACTTGTTATAGGGGAACAAGACGGGCATGAGACTGAAAAAGTCCTCATCATACTCTCCAAGCTTAACAGCCTTGAGTGCAACGTCGGCGAGAATTGGCTTGATCCCAGGTGGGAACTTGCCCTTGACGTCCCATGATTCTGCACCTTGATCAACAGCTATGAGCGAGTGATGGTTACCGCGCCACAAACCTTTCGAGATGGTAACCTTGAGTTCCTCGATGGCAACTTGGAGTTCGGGGTGGAATTCGCGCTAAGGGCAAGGGTCAGAATGAGAGAGGGTGTGATGATGGTGAGACACACCAGGTCGACGACTTTTCTCTTCTTGCCGTTCTCCTCGATGATAGTGTAGTTCTTCCGCTTCCTCCCAGACTGTTCCTCGCCAAGCAGACTGATGGGACGTTCTTTGGTACCTTCCTCCTGCTTACTGGGCCCGGGCTCAGTAGCTGGAGCCTTCCTAGACTTGGGTTTCTTGGGTGTACTCCTATAGGGGCTGTGAGTAGGGTACAAGTGTATGCGGAGGAGATGGACGGACATGTCCTTCATGAGGGCGACCTCGCCGCTGGACACGTAGAAACCCTGTTGTTTCGTCTGAGCAAAGTGCGTCCGGTTATCAATGTTGAGCTCGGAGTCGTCGATGAAGGGGTCAGTGACGTCGTAGTATTCGGTAGTTGCAGGTTTCTTCTATGAACATGATCAGTTTTCCCAAGGCGGAGGTTGTTGGGACCAGAGCACCTTTTTCCTTTTGGGCTTTGCTTGGTCATCGTGGGTCTCTTCGCCTTCGCTCTCGCTGATGTCTGGTTTAGGAGGCGGTGGAGTCGGGGGACGTTGACCGGATGCTTTGGCGAGGGAAGCGATATCAACCCCGTAGTTTGAAGGACCGCCGAGTCTGATGTCGAGGCGGATTGTGTTGAGTGGTTGTGGAGGTGGGGGAAGAGGAGGAGGAGTGGGTGAACGAGAGCGTGGTTTGGACTGTTTCGAGGACTTTGGTTTCGGTCCCGTGCCCGCAGTCGAAACGGGTTTTGAGTCGGCTGCGGATGCCGAGTGTCTCATTTTCTTTGAGGGTGGTGGTTTGACATCGTTGGAGACGTCGGCGCCGAGGATGCGCCCGTCGTTGCCGGAGAGAGGGCCGACGGAGTTGTCGCGGCTGCTGAGGTCGATAACGTCGCTACGAGCGGCAGAGATGGCCGAGTTGTGGCTCGAGCGTGATGTGGGTGGAATCTCTGAGGGTGATGTTGGGAGAGCGTCGTTGTCAAGCATGACTACGTCGTCGTCGGGCATGATGTCGTTGAGGGATTCAGAGTGGAGGGGGGGGACGAGGAGGGGACGGTGTTGGGTTGGAGGTTACCTAAAAAGGAATGTCTCACATCTCCCTTGACCATTCTCAGCATCGTTGCTTGATTTTTTACAGCCCGTATTTTCATCCTGTCGACTTGGAATTTTCGCAACTTCGCCACATCTTCCAATGTCCTGAGCACAGCCACTGCTGACTAAGCAATTCCCATCCCTATGCCCATCCTCTCCCTCCTCCTCTCACGTAGATAAATAGACTCATCATGGACACAGACTTGGACACACGCAATCATGTACCATTCGGGTTCATCCAAAGGTTACAGGGAGCTCGCTCAGATTCCACTGCTGGGCTCTGCCCAGTTCATTCAGTCCGATGCGACCACCACGAGCAAGTATCCATTCTGTTCCCTAATGATACCCCACTCACGTCGACGCAGTCATTCGAGGAAACTACACCGTTCGTGACTTTGATAGCAAATTCAACCACACCGTCACAAAGACATTTACACTGTTTAAAACCGCCCCTGACCCTATCCTTTCAGCGACCACTGCTGTATGCGACCCCGATGTCCGAGGTTTTTCGCTATCTCGGTCCGGGAAACATCAAGCGATGTTGAAAGAATCTGTCGACAGTGATATGCGTACCACTCGCAGGGTGGAAATCTGGTCCGATCTGCGTCTAGTCGCTTCCATCAATGTCTCCAAAGTCCATGGCCCATTCCTCTCTGACGGTAACCCCTTTTCTTTCTTTTCCTCCTCGTTCTCTCGCTGATAAAATCACATAGAGGTGTTCAATTCAATCTCTTTTTCACCCTCCGAGACAGCCATCATCTATTCTGCAGAAGCCAATCCAGAGACTTTGGACGACCTCGACGAGGACCCATATCCCAAGTACCGATTCAAGCCCCACTTTGGAGAATCGTATCCAAATATACGACGCCCCGTATTAGTCATGGTCCGCTGGGCTGACGCGTCCACCAAGGCACCATTGCAAAACAGATTGGTCAGGGTGATCTCTCCCACAGTATCGGACAACGTCGTCTTTGGACAAGCCATCTTTGCAACGGAATACCGCATCTTCGCTACCGGCTTCAAGAAAACTCAAGATGACCGCTGCTTGGGCATCAAATGGTGCTTGAACAGACCCGGTAGCATTTGGGAGCTCACCACTAGCATGAATGCAACCTCCGGTGATCTACAGACAGCCGGTGATGTCGCAATCGACATTCCTGGGCGTTCTTGTCGGTCCCCTCGCATTTTTTTTGACAAGCATGGAACACCCAAACACTTTTTTTGGCTTTCAAACCCGGCTGGAGGAATACACTCATCCTCGACATCCTTGCATGTCCGTGACCTGGTTGGAGACACTGGAGATCGAGTGCTTGTAGACAGTATCTCGGACCCAGGTACTCAGGGATTCCCTGGGCTGTATGCCGAGCTTAATATTCTCCCTGATCCGTTCATTGACGACACGACGCCTTCCATTGTTTTACAGACGATCTGGGGCTCAAGCGCGACGATCGTCTCTGTCAACATTGAGACAGGTATTCTCACACATGAGCGATCACAGTTTGGCGGGGACCCTTTGGAGGCTTGGACTGTCCTAGCCGCAGATGGTTGCTCGCAGATGGTTGCTCGCAGATGGTTTGTTCTCAAAGTTCACTCACGAGTCCTCCCAAACTGGTGCTCCTCACACTGAATGATGGAAAGTGGGTCAGCAGAGTACTTGACAGTTCCGATGTTTCTCCTCAGGGTAAGTTACAATTGTCCCTCGTTCCGAGAAAAGCATTCAGACTGAGTCGGATGTTTAGTGCAAGAAGCCCTCGATGACCTCGAGCTGTCTGTGATACGCATACCTGAGAGATACCCGGCGGAGACCGTTGTACTGCAATCCAAGAAAGCGACCGCTGCCAATAGCACAAAGCCCTATTGTGTCACGTTTCCACACGGCGGGCCACATCATGTATCTACCACTGCATTCCAGCCATTGGTGACTGCGTTGGGTCTGGAAGGATGTACGTCACTTCCACCTGTCAATGACTTGGCGGTTGTCTCTTATCTCGTCTACGCAGATACCATATCTATGCCAAACTATACCGGCTCAGTTGGATTCGGGGATAAATATATCCAAAAGCTCATCGGTCAGGTCGGAACTCTCGACATTGCCGACTGTATCGCGACTGTGGAAGAGCTAATTAAACGCGGCATCTCTGATCGCGAGAGACAGCTCGTGTTTGGTGGCAGTCACGGTGGTTTTATTACAGGCAATCGTAAGCCTTTCTAGTCCTCTAATGAGTCGGTACGATCTGACGATATCACTGGACGCAGTGATCGGTCAATATCCGGGCGTGTTCAAAGCGGCGGTGATGATAAACCCAGTAACGTCCCTCGGCGAGTTCGCGACGTCCGATATTCCAGATTTTCCCTTTGTGGAAATTGGGCTTCCGTTCGAGTCTAGCACGAGCGTGACTCCCGGGGTGTACAAAAAGCTATACGACGCCTCGCCCGTCGCACACGTCGGCAGTGTTCGCGATCCGGTGTTGTTGATCCTCGGTGAGAGCGACCTTCGTGTGCCACCCACGCAGGGGAAGGGCTACTATCATGCACTCAAGGCGAGGGGGGTTCCAGCGGAGATGTTGACATTTGCTGGTGAAGGGCATAATTTCGAGGGTGTGGAAGCGATCAGGGTGACTTATGAGTCCATCCGAGATTGGTTTAGGATGCATACTACGGGGGAGCGGCTGTGAGAGGTATCGGAAGGCTGTGCTATATCGTAATTTTTGTGAATGTAAGATGAATGGTTAGCGACTTGAAGGTGTCGTAGTATGAAATGTATGTTCAGTGTCGTCGTCACCGTCCAAGTTGGACATAGGATGGCTCTTCAGCTTTTTTTCTCGCTTCTGAATAGCTTCATACAACAGCTTCTTCAAGTAGGACAAAGACACCGTGGCATCTACCTTGCCATTGGATTCACAGGCGAATCACTGGAGTCTGGACCTGCCAGTGGGAGGACGGCGACAAGACCGTTGGCACAGCCCGACACCGGTCCTATTCGATCTATCACCGACAAGTTCATATGACCCGATTCTCGCTCGTGTACCATGTGCCGTCCCTCCCACTTTTACTCCAGTCCATGCCACCGGTGCGGACCGCCCGAAAACACCAAATTTCGGGGTATAACAGCCATTGCTCCATTCTCCACATCTCCAAGGTCCCACCATGACCTCGTCACACGCGTTGGCGATCTCTCTCGCCAGAGGGCCCCTCATAGGCACGTTCCTCGGTCTAATGCAAGTACACGTTTCCCTCCCTCCGCGGCCGCCGTTTCTCACCGCTTCCCCCCCATCTGGGACGGTTATCGTACAGTCTATACGGGATTACGTGCATGCAGGCTTTCTTTTACTTTCGGACGTACGAGCATGACACCTGGAGACTCAAACTGACGGTAGGTCGTCCCCGTCGCCAGTCACCCACTTTCTTTACCCTCACCATACTGACCCTCCGCCCCCAGGTCGTATTCCTAGTGTGAGAAACGGTCGTTTGGCTCTGGCTCGGATCCCCTCGCTCACCGTCTTTCGTTTCACAGACTCCTCGAGACGGCCCATGCTGCCATGACCATGTGGGTCATAGACGACTACCTGGTCGCACATTATGCCGACATCCAAACGCTAGAATCGGCCAGTTGGTGAGTGTATCATCGATTCGCGTTTTCGTGGTGACGTTTTGACGCTCTACCCTCCGATTTGGGGGGAAAAAAATAAAGGATGTCCGTGGTAAGTGCTCCCGATCGTGGTCATCGAAAAGATCGGGTGATGCGGATCGTTCTTTAGTTGACGTATACTCTCGGAGTGAGCACCCAACGTCCGTCGGTGTGGCGAGCGCTGACCTGTCAAAGCTCCTCATCGATTTCTATGTCTACTTGTGCGTCGCGTTCGTTTGATGTGGGACATACTTGTCATGGCTTTTCCTAGGTACTTTACGTGGCGGATATGGTTGTGTCAGTCCCCCTCTTCTTGCGTCCTCTCTAGTGGATCTCACGCGTTCATGCAGTCACGAAAAGCAAATGGATCGTTGGCCTCATGGTACGCCGTTCCGACTTCGGTTCCGCCACCGTACCTGAATACAAATCGTCAATAGACTTTGCTATCCATATCGCGAACAGGCAAGTACGGCCGTGAATGCCAGTTTTTCCCATGACGCTCATTTCCGCCAGCTATCAGCATCGTTAGCACCGTGTTCAGGTACGACCACCTGTCTTCCGCACGTGTACCCCTTCTCATCGTTGCAACCACCAGCCTCTCTAAACCGACATGGGACAACTATTTGACCACCTACAGAACGCTCCTCGTCGTTGGAAACACGCTCTTCATCGTCGGGGACACGTTTTCAGCCTGCGTGATGGCCTATCATCTCGCGCAATTCAGGTCGTGGGCACAGGCGCTCCCACGGAATCGACCGCGGCGTATCGACAGTCTCTTGAACCGCCTCCTCATGTTTGCGGTCGCCACTGGCGCGTTGACGTCGTACGTACTCATTTCTCTCTTTCTTTCCATCGAGGTGTACTGAGTGAGAGACGGACGCTGTCGATACCACAGGTTCGTCGATCTCATCACACTCATCTTGGTACGTCTCTTCCCATCTATCTCTCTTTTCTTTCGGTCTCGAGACGCGCCCTCTTCTCGACAGACATTGTCCGAAACGCCCAGCCTCGCCTTCTTGAGCACCATCCTCGTCCAAACACGACGTACGTCTGCCCCTTTCCCTCTGTGCGCGTGACCGCTGACGTCGCGATCACCTTGCGCCTCCCGGAATCTCACCGGGACAGTCTACGCCAACTCGCTCCTCGCATCGTACGTCCCCCTCCTCGCGCTCACGCTCACCCCCCTCACCCCCCCGTAGACTCAACATCCGAAACGCTACTTCGCGCTCGTACGACGACACAAGCACCCCCCTCGAACTTCCGCCCATATCTCTCCGCTTCGCACGTCCCTCGGACTTGTCGAGCATCTCGGAACAGGACGATGCGCGGGGACCCCAAGACGTGCGTCCCCCCTTCCTCTCGCTGCGTTTGATGTCGGAGACTGACGTGGGGATACATGCAGCAGAGTAAATCGGGCGTCGAGTCTTGGCAAACAACGCACGTCCAGAGTCGAACGTATCCCCAAGTCTGACGTCCCTCGTTCATGTTGACACGCTTCTTTTTGCATATCTTGGCACCCTCATCTAGGATAGACGCATCGCACTTGTGAATCGATACCACACACGCACCGCCTTATACCAATAAAACAAACATCGTGGTCCAGAGTGATATTACATAGCTGTATAGACAATCATGGCCGCGTGCAGAAACGGTCGAAAATTGGAAATCTCCATCGCGAGGAAAGAGGGAGAAAGGTACAGATGTAGCGTACAGCGCGAGCCAACCACCCTCGGTACGAGGGTTGGACCCGGCAAAGTAGAGAATACTTGTTAAAAAGAGAGCGTGTGGCGGCGATCCACGAGATAGCGTCGCGGATTCAGCTAGTCTATCCATCTACTGTTTTGCCTTGGCAGCCATCTAAATCACAGAATGTCAGTGATCGAGAAAGACGGGTAGCAACGACCAAGACGGACAAGGTTGAGCGCAGAACCGGCCTTGAACCATTCAATCTGACCCTCATTGAACGAGTGTGCGAGGGGGATTTCCTAAACGAAGACGTCAATGTCAAGTTCACGGCACGTCATCTCGAACCACTGACATCCTTGGTACCATCAACGTGCTTGGCAACGAACGTCAAGTTCTTGCCCGGAGCAAACGACTCGAGACCCAGAATGTCCACCTTGTCGCTGGGTTGGATCTTGTCATAGTCCTCGGGGTTGACAAATGTCAAGGCAAGCATGCCCTGCTTCTTCAGGTTCGTTTCGTGGATACGAGCAAAGGAGCGGACAACGATCGCAAGACCACCGAGGTAACGAGGCTCGAGGGCAGCATGTTCACGCGAGGAACCTTCACCATAGTTGTGATCACCAATGACGACCCACTTGATGCCGTGGTCGCGGTAGTAGGCAGCAGTTTGCGGGACACCATCGTATTCACCAGTGATCAAGTTCTTGACCTTATTGGCCTCACCGTTCTCAGCGTTGATGGCACCGATCAAGCAGTTTTCTAGGATAAGGTGAGATGAGTACCCAATCTAGGACATCGCAACTCACGGGAGATGTTCTGGAGATGTCCGCGGTACTTGAGCCACGGTCCACCTGCACTAATGTGGTCCGTTGCTGCAAAGCGACAATCAAATCCAGCAATATCGACCCCGAGAATGGATCACTTACTGCACTTGCCCTTGACCTTGATCAACACGGGGAGATCACTGGGCGTCTTGCCATCCCAAGCCTTGAAGGGCTGTAGAAGTTGGAGACGGTCACTCGTGGGGCTGACGGCAACGGCAACGGCAGCACGGTCTTCAGGGGGAGGCTGGAAGGTGTCCTGACCAGGGTCGTATCCACGTGGGGGAAGCTCATTGCCAGAGGGGTCCGAGAACTTGAATGACTTGCCATCGGCACCAGGGAGGGAGTCAGTGACAGGGTTGAAGGTGAGGTCACCCGCAAAGGCCATTGCAGTCACGACATCGGGAGAGGCGACAAAAGCGTGCGTAGCGGGGTTGGCATCGTTGCGACCAGTGAAGTTACGGTTGTAAGAAGTGATGACTAGACAGAGTGAGACAAACTCGCAAAAAAACCAAGAGGCGGCTCACTCGAGTTGACCTCTCCCTTCTTGACATCCTTTCTGTCCCATTGACCAATGCAAGGACCACATGCGTTCGCGAGAACGAGACCACCGACATTCTCGAAAGCAGCCATTTGACCATCACGCTCGATAGTAGCACGAATTTGTTCAGAACCAGGGGTGATGGTGAACTGGCTCTTGGCCTGGAGGCCGTGCGCAGCAGCTTCATTGGCGATCGAAGCGGAGCGGGACATATCTTCGTACGATGAGTTGGTGCAGGAGCCAATGAGAGCGACTTTGAGTTCCTGAGGCCAGTTGTTCTTCTTGACCTCCTCGGCGAATTTGGAAAGAGGGGTGGCAAGATCGGGCGTGAAGGGACCGTTGATGTGAGGCTCAAGCTCGGACAAGTTCTGTTGCACGACGGTCAAGAATGTGCACTACACGCTGAAAACGAGCACATACAATCTCGACGACCTGGTCGTATTCGGCGCCCTCATCCGCCTTGAGGTTGTGCGAGAAGCGCTGAGCATATTGGGCAATTTCTGAGCGCTTGGTCGCGTTCAAGTAGTCGACCATGCGGTGGTTGAAGGGGAAGAGCGAGGTAGTAGCACCAATTTCAGCACCCATGTTACAAATCGTAGCCATGCCCGTGCAAGAGAGCGACTCGACACCAGAACCGCGGTACTCAACAATCGCACCAGTTCCACCCTTGACGGTAAGGATACCGGCGACCTTGAGGATGACGTCTTCAATGCGACACCGTGAGCAATACGAACACACGAGACCAGTCGGACAATCCAACCTTTGGGAGTGGTCCAACCGCTAATCTTGCCGGTCAGGTTGACACCAATGACCTTGGGGCACTTGAGTTCCCAAGGGATATCAGCCATGACGTCGACGGCATCAGCACCACCGACACCACAAGCCACCATTCCGAGACCACCCGCATTGGGGGTGTGAGAATCGGTACCAATCATGAGCCCACCGGGGAAGGCATAGTTCTCCAAAATAATTTGATGAATGATACCGGAACCAGGTTTCCAAAAGCCAAGACCGTACTGCGCCATGTCACTTGAGACAAAACCGGCACGTCATACGAGGCAAGCGGACTCACCTTGGCGGTCGCCGTTGCCAAGAAATCATACACCTCCTTGTTGATGTCGACTGCCCGTGCCAAATCCATCACCCCACCGACCTGAGCCTCGATCAAGTGATCACAATGGACGGTCGTAGGGACAGCGGCCGTGTCCATGCCCGCCGACATGAATTGCAACAGGGCCATCTACATGTTATGTAAGCATATATCAGTCGAACACACACTCAACAAGGGCGTACTTGGGCGGTCGCATCCTGACAAGCCACGCGCTAGAGACCGTCGTGAGCACAACCAGAGCTGGGAGTGGTCGAATAGACGTACGTCGGGACGAAGTTTGAGGTAGCTCACACCTCGGACGATATCCTGGTTATGAGGGTCGTCCAAATGGCCATAGACGATCTTCTCCGACAACGTCAAGGGGCGGCGCAACCTAGTACGAGGCGTCAGTATGCATCATTTGTATGAAGAGTGACCGAGGACCTTTCGCGAACGACGGCGAGGTTATCCTCGATACGCTGATAGTTTATGTATACGCCCTTTTCGAGGAGCGACATGGGAACTTTGGTGTCGCCGATGCGTGGGGCGACGGTGGCCAAGCGGCGCACTGAGCGGAGGACATGACGAGCTCTCGGGGTGATTGTGAGCATCGTCGAGAACAGCGTCAACGACGACACAAGGTTATTACGCGTGGGCCAGAGTTGCGAAGGAAAAGACGTGATTCCGGCTTTTTCCGGAAGACAAGTCCGTTTTATGAATTGAGCGACCAATCACATCATTTGGTTTATAAATATTTCGGCCGCGCTTGCCGATCACTAAGTATCTGGCGTGCTCGCCCACGGTGAGTCTCACACATCGACCAACCCGTGCACAGCGTTCGGACAATCACATACTGACCGACGCATATCCGAAACTCGTGCCCTCCAACCCTCGTGCAATCAGCGTAAATTGTTGCGCAGCCTCCCTCGTCCTCTTGGGCGACCTCGACCTACAACATACGTCAGTCATCACACCACTGGTCGGATCCAACAACCCACCCAACCACAGCCTTGATAAACGCTCGCTTGGCCTCTGGCGTAGCCTTAGATGGCACGAAATCATCCTACCAGCGCTCGGTCAGCACGGCCCCATCTTAAAGATACAACACACACCGTAAACAGTATCTCGTTCATCCATTCCCGCGTCTCGGACGGGTATTTCAACGCCATCATGGACAAGAGCTCAATCAGATTCTGCGTCACCGACCTCGGCGCCACACCCGCGAACCCGTTCAGAACCGCCCGAAGAATCGGCCGACCGTGCGTTCGAAAGAGAATCGTGCCGGCTTCTCCGAGATCATCGCTTCCCGCAGTGCGCCGAATTAGCGTTTCCTAAACGATACTGAGCACGTTATGCCGCACGCCACACGATCACTCGGACGCACCAGGAACGTGCATGTCGCAACTAGAGAATAACGCTCTTGGAGCGACAACGAGCTGACAGCACATTGCATCAATGCATCGAGGGCACCAGGAGGAAGATTGTAGAATACGGCCACAAAGTGCTTGGCCACCTACACGTATTGAATACACGGCGGCAAAAGTGCGACCAAATAGAAAACTCACGCTGTCCAAACAACCAAAGAATACTTGTACAATGTCAGGGTTCTGAAAATCGCATCAGTACCAATCTTCGAGATATACATCGAGGCTCTTACAGATTCCATTGCTCCTGGTTGACCGAGCATCGACAACGATGTCTGTAGCAACACAGGTAGTGCATTCGATACCACCGACATTCCCTCGACGTTGGGTGGCGTCTTAAGCGTCGAATTCAAGAACATGATAGGCGGATCCATTTGAATGATGAGCATATTTGCCAGCGTGAGCCACACCGCCGTGAGCTGCCTTTGAGCCGCAGCACATATCAACCCCAACAAGGGACCCGGCAGGAGAGATAACAGCGTGATGTCACTGGGCAACGACGTAATAGACCGCAAAAACTCGCTGAGCGCCTGCATGTTGCGCATTATCACCTCGATCCACATCTCACAAAAACAAGACTCACGTCGGACACGCTCGCATCCGTCGACCACAGTTCGAACACGCTCCTCACCGCCGCAAACAAGCTTTCTCGTAGCTCGACCATCCTGTAATCGTCACGCGCCTGACGCAACCGCTCCGCTTCTGCCCGTTCGGCAGGCGTCTCGTCGATGATTAGCAACGAGTCCGCGGTGCGGGTCAGCCCTTTGGCTACACCAGACAACGTTTGAAGTTGGACGATCGCGACAGCACGCGCTTCTTCGGGAAGCTACCAGAGAATCACGTCACCTTGACAGCGTCACGAACAAAAGCATCCCAAGTACATACCCGCGACGAGGACCGTAAAGCGTGTTCGAGCTTCTCGACGACGGGGCTCACGATCGCGAGCACGGGTGGGATCTCTTCTTCAGGCGGCAATGCTTGAATGACGCTCGAGATCGACTGCAACACCTTGCTCTTCTCCGTGTCCTGAGACGCGAACACTGAGCAAGAACGCGCCGTGCGGCCACGACACCACTCACTGGAATATCAGTCAACCCAGCGTGCAACTCTGCAAATGCCCCTATGTGTGGTGCTAGGGCGGCTCGATTGGCGTCACAAAGATCCCGGAGCGCGTTCGCGGCCGGAAGACAAAATGATGGCTCAGGTAGAGCAGTGACGACGTACGAAATGGCGTTCATGAGCAGAGAGGGTGATGCTGTAGACGTGCTGGTGATAGACTGCGTGGTGAACCACGACGCATACGTTCCTTTACCGTGCTTCATCAGTCCTAGCTCGCGACGAATTCAAAACGTAACCCACCGGTGAGGCTGAGCGCCGTGCGTCGTATCCTGTCTTGGCCAGTGGTTGGTAGGCGTCCGAGCACATCCGGTCCAAATAATCGAGCAATGAATTGATTATCTTCCAGAGGGACCGCCTCTTGGACAGACATGATGCAATGCAAGGTAGCTTCAATTTGCTAGGATAGTAATGAATTCAAATGAACTGAGACACAGTGAAAACGCGTACCTCCCATCCATTGGATTCAGGTCTGTTTGCGAGACGCTCTTCAATATCACTCAAGTAATACCCCATCATGTCGTTGCGCAGGATGTAGTACCTGCAAACCGTCAACCTCGTTGACCACGTCAATACCGCACACGTACGCATTAATGAGCGTATCGCCCACATCCCTCCGATACCTAAAAACCCATGAACAGGCTCGTTCGTGCAAGAAAAAACCACCACTGACACCTGAAACTTCTCCACCTGATCTATCACCAAACTTCAGTTTCGTGCACTTGCTCCCAAATACACGACCCACCTTTGGGCCACCCGCTCAACACACTCTGAGGTGGCCACGCGATCTTGCTCCGTAAAATCTTGACGAGCTCGACGTACACCGCGTTCACCAATGCGAGCCGATTGCTCTCTTCCACGTCCGCAGGCGGCGCACTCCCCCGTTCGTCGTCCCCATCGTCAAACTCGATACTCCAAAGCGATTCTTGAAAGAGATACCAAAACCCGAGCGTCAAGTCGCTCTCTTCTTCGTCTACGCCAAAGTAACCCGGCAAACCCGTGTACCCGAGCAACAGTCGAAGGAAACTCTGTACAAGCTGTGAACGCGTATGCGGAGAACCCGCCACCGGCTGTTGAGAGGTGATGTTGGTGGCAAAGTACGTGTTCGAGTGGTCGCCAAGAGTCACGATGAGTTTGCACAACGAGTGAGAGAGCTCAGAGGCTTCCCCGGCTGTCAACGGCATATCAAAGACGTCCCGCGTAACATTTGGAACAAGGAGAAACCACGCACAGGACGTACGGGACTGGAGGATGCGGGGACCCCACGTGTCGACCCACACGAGCAGCGGAAGGGTGAGCGACAGGACGCCCGCACCGCCCGCTAATGAAGAGCGTGTCATGATCTCCTGCAGCGCATCCGAGGCCGGAGTGAAGACTTCGGGGTCGATGTCAGCCTCCGGGGTCGGAGGCGTCAACAGTACGATCAACATGGGAATCAGCGGTGTGATATCGCTGTCGCTCCCACGTCAGTCGACGAGAATTTCCACGACGCAGCACCTACTTTCCACGGAGGACGGACATCCATGCTTGGAGACATTTGAGCGCCGAGTCCAGTTCGCGAACGCGCATTCGATCTCGGGGTTGAGTGATGATAGTCACAACGGCGCGTACGACGAGAGGTGCAGCGTCGAGGAGCGTCTGTTGCATCTGCATTCTGACTCGGTCGTCGGTCTGAGCGTGCGCATAGAGGGAGGAGGCTTACTTGTTCGAACCAATCAAGTCGGCCGTCTCGACCTCCTCCGCTGCGATAGACAGGAAATCAAGCACATGTTCCGTTGGGGTACCGCGGCTGGACAAGAACTCGACGGTCGACACTATCCAATCTGGCCATGTCGACGGAGAACCGGGGGCGATTTTCAGCGCGAGCGACGTGATCTGATGAAAGAAAGCGCTCGTCAGAAAAGGCACAGCGAAAAACAAAGCGAGTCATATTTACCGCCACGAACAGCTTTCGAAGGATGATTTTGCTCTTGCCCGATACGATTGAATGACAAGTGAGTTGGAGCACCAAATCGCGTAGTAAAGTCGCGTTGTCAGCTGGAAAGGTATCCCTGGCGTGTGGTCAACCGACAAACTCGGCGGGAGGTGATCGGGTGACACACCAGTCTCTGGCGATTTTGACCTGGACGGTGTGTGCGCCAAAGAACTGGACGTTGACGTCGTCGTAATTGAGAAACGGGATGACCAAGCCCCATGCCTCGTATCGTTTCTGGATGTCGAAGAGTTCTTGCTGTAGACGACGCTGGGCGTCTGAAGATCCAGCGCTGGTGGGTGAGTAGGCCTGCTGTATGAGCTGCAAGGTGTTCAGGCAATAGCAACTGGATATATCGCGATTTGGTGTACCTGGGCCGCTTGGAGAATATCAGACTGGGACAGGGTCGGAAGGAAGGTCGGGTTCGCCATGGAGGTGTGAGCAAGAGCTGATTATTAGACTACATAGAACTAGTTCATCATGTCCCGCGGGCTCAACCCACCAAACCGACCCGCCTTGGTCCACTCGTTCACCACCCAGACACCCCACAGCAAAAGCCACCCAAAGGTCCACACCCGGCCCACAACACCGCCCACCCGTCGACCCGTCTTTTTCGTCCAAATGCGCTCTAGTATCACCCCAACGCTGTTCATCACCCAGAAACCAATGAGAGCAACCGAGTTCCCGCCCCGTCCAAAGGAGCGAAGTTCGATGTCGTGAAAGATGCCAGAGATGAGAAAGGCTGCGAACAGCCCTCCAAGCGGGCCAAACAGATGGCCAAATGGCTGCATGCCCAACGGCACGAGAAGTTCACGCATCATCTGGTGCCAGCGACGACCCCACAGTTCGGTCAAGGAAGTCGACAACCACGGAGAGTCGAAGAGAGGGGGCCATTGAGAGGGATGATACTGGAACAAGATAACGAAGATGATCGCCACCAGTTGGTGGGTCCAATTTATCGCAAAGTACACCACCAAGGCTGTCAAGAAGGACACGAAGACAGCGCGCGAGATTTCCAGGAGGGGCGGGAGGGTGTGGTCGAACAATGAGCCACCGTTGACGGAGCCAATCGTGTCTGGGGACAACATGCGAATGACTCGAACGCATGCGTCGAGACCCAAGGCGTAGAGCACCGCTCGAGCTGCCGCCAACAGGACAAAGACGATCCGAGAATCGGTTTCAAAGGAGTACTTGGGAACGACGAGTCCTCGCTGCCAGTTCCATCCGATGCCTCGCGTGTTGATCATCAAATCCCAGGCATTCCACATTGCCGTGTAGACGTTCTCGGAATCCGTATTGTTGTGTTTGTCTTTGCTCGAAGGACTCTGACGACGAAAAGGCTCCCGTGCAATAGCCCACACCATTGCCCGCATGGGGAAGGCAACCATATGAGTCTATGATGGGTCACGTCAATGGCATGCAACACTAGACCAGGACCACTCACGATGAGGGCGGTGTTGGACTGAACTCCCTTGGGATCGCCTCCTGACATGTCGACGAACATACCGCGCCAAGCAAACCACACAAGGACAGGCAACAATGCGAACCGGTAGAAGCGCGTCCCCTTGAGCTGAACGAGTACTCCCATGACATACAGACACACTATAGGCGGCAGGATGCGGGCAACGAAATTGGCCGTTGTGAGGGGAACCTTTTGCGACATCGCGAACACGTCGTCCATACTGTGCGGTCACACGGAGCCATGAGGACTCTTTTTTTTCACGACAAGGCGAGGAAACTGACCTTGTTATTCTAGCCATCGTTCACTGGTGGTGTTTGTAGGGTGTCGAATCGATTGGCACCGGTTGAGGCTGCGGCTTCGATTGAGGCGGTCCATGGCTGATGGGAGATACCAAAAAGGATGGGTACTTCCACCCCATCTCCCTCGCGGTCATCAAGCGGCGTGGAATCCCGTCGGTAATGAACAAGCCAACATGAAGGTAATGACAAGGTTCAATTACAGCTCGAGTCGATGGATTACTAGTTCATTATGTAGTACTTTCAAGTTATAATTCTTCTTCTAAGATCTCAAGACCTCGCCAACACCGCGTCCACCCATCGCCGCACCATCGCCGCCAGCACCAACGACGGCTCAAAGCCACCCACGACGCTCAACGCCCTAAACCGCCCAATCTTGGCATACACGTTCGCCATCGGAACTCCCCACAGTATTAACCACCCAACCGCCCACACCCAGCCCCACATACCCCCCACCCGCTTCCCCGTCACGTTCTTCCATACACGCTCTAAAACCACCCCGACGCCGTTCATCACCCAGAACCCAATCACGACCACCATGTATCCACTCCGTCCAAGCTCGGCATTGTGAAACAGCCCCGAGACAAAAAACGCGCCGACGAGTCCTCCGAGTCGGCCAAACACGCACTGAAACGGCTGATAACCCAGGTTCAAGAGCATGTCGCGCATCAGTTGGTGCCATCGGCGACCCCACAGTTCGCTCAGCGATGTCGACAGCCACGGCGCGTCGAACAGAGGTGGCCATTGAGACGGGTGCTGACGAAACGCGAGGACGCACACGATCGATAGGAATTTGTAGGTGTACTGCAGCCCAAAGTACGCCCCTGCTGCAAAGAGAAACGACACGAACACGGCACGCAAGAGTTCTAGTGCGGGAGGAAGGGTGTGGTCGAACAAAGAGCCACCTTGAAGCGAGCCAAACGTCTCAGGCGAAAGGACGCGTGTGATCTGCACACACGCGTCGAACGCGACCATGTGAAACACGCATTCGAGCGCAGACGTGAGCGCGAATACGACCCGCGAGTCCGTTTCAAACGTTGGCTTGGGGACGACGAGTCCTCGGGGCCAGTTCCACTCGATACCGCGTGGGCTTATCAACAAGTCCCAAGTGTTCCAGCATGCCGTATAAACGCTCCCCGAATCGGATCTGTTCCGGTTGTTCATCACCCGACTCTGACGCTGATATCGCACTTGCGAAAACGCCCACACCGCGGAACGGGTCGCCATGGAGGACATTTGGGTCTGTGATGTCCATCAATCAGCCGTGCGACACACAACGTCGTAGCGACACTCACGGCGAGCATGGAGTTGGCCTGTGTCTTGGTTGGATCGCCTCTCGACATATCCACAAAGGTCGCACGCCAAGCGAACCACACGAGGACAGGCATCAACGCTAACCGGTAGGAACGCGTTCCCTTGAGCTGAACCAGTACGCCCATCAAGTAGTGGCACGCGAACGGTGGAAGGATGTAGGCCAGAAAGGTAGTTTTGGTGGGGCTAATCGACTGTGACATCGCCAAGAGGTCTTGAACGACACTTTGGGCGATCATGCCGTCAGCATGCTAGCTTCATACGGAAAGCGGGGGAGGGGAAGGAACTGACCAGGAGGCTCGCGAGGCCATCATGCAGCGGGGGTTTCGAAAAACGAATCGTAAACCGATTAGTTATGTATGCTCTCAGATTGGGATTGTGACGACACCTTTTTTTCATTTTCGACTCAACCCGCAGTTCGTCCGAACCTAGACTGAATGGGTCGAAGTCCGACCAACTACCCGTTTCCAATTTGCGTTTGATTACGATGGCGGCCACACACCCGTCGGATATGAATACCCTTGCTGTCATTCCGAAAAGTCATCTGGCATGCCCATGTGCGTTCCGTCCATGTGAAGCAACTACGTATGCATCCTAGCCGAGAAAGTTGACGTTGTATCTGTCTATCATACAACGATAGAGCGGATCGTTTGAAACGTTAGTGAAAATGGGGGGAGTGATTTAGATCCGTCGGGGCAACCAAACATGAAATGCTTGGAACCAATTCATGTCGGACAGCATCGATGACGTGTCCAATGCATTCGACAAACCTTGTTTGCACCATATATACGTGACTCTCCCGCAGTAGCCCGACCACCTCCCTATCAGCGATGCGGTGGTGCGTGTTGCAGCTTTTCACAGTACATATCTGAAATCTCGATTCTGTCGGTCGGTCAAATCCATCAACTCCTGTTTGGGATGGCCCGGTCAGCGTAGACCACGGCCACGCACCAGCGACGGCGTACCTTGTCCACTTTGACCTGCACGCGCGTCCCGTCTTCTGCTTCCTTCTCGATAAAGAACTCCTCGACTTCCTCGACCGGTTCAGTATCCCGTCGTGCGTTCTCCCGCGCCAACAACCAACGGATGACCAACAACAAGAATGGGCAGATGAGATAACAGACACCGATGATGATCCACGGGATACGGTTCCTGTCGCAAGTACGCGTTTCAGCCCGTATTATTCCACCGCGTTGCGGGGAGAAAAGAAACGAAACGGGGTTACCTCGGCTTGTACTGCGACTGCCACATAAACGGACCGGCCGCGTTCCCGATGCAGTAGGCGCTCAGCATGATAGCGTTGGTCGTCACCTACATCGTCATCCCCACCACACGCCCGTCTAAGATTGAGAAAAACACGACGAGAAACGAGACGAACGGACCCTCTTCGTATGCCCCGCCGTGACATTGTTTAACCAGGACAGGGACAAGACGAATCCGGTCGTGTTGATGTCGACGAGCCAGATCCCAAAGAGCAACCCAATCTCGTTGCTCCACGGTAAGAACTCGATCATCAATACCCCGATCAGGGACGGGATAAAGTATATCACGCCCACGTAGGCACGGCCATTCGGGATTCGGGCCGCGAGCATCACACCGGTCCATATAGTCATGATCTCAATGAACCCGTCGACACAGCCGAGCAGCGTCGTGTTGAGGTAGGTGAAACCAAAGGATGAAATGATGATCTGGCGCTGATTCGTGAGCGAGTTGGGTATGTTGTCCAGAGCGGAAAAGAGCGCAAAGAGCCATGTCTTGGGGTCTAGGAGCGCTTCCATCATCCTGTATGGCTCTGTCAATACCCAAGACAAATGGGGATGCAGCACGACGCACTGTTCCCTCTTAAAGTGTTTGTTCTCTACACCAGTTTGATTTTCCTAAGAGGGCTCCATCAGTACACCAGTAACCATGGGTAACCGTCACTGAGTCCCGACCTTCAGGCGTTGGACCGCCGTCGCGCGCTCGCTTGGCGTAAGGAACCATGCATTGGTTGGGGAATTAGGGAAGAAGAACCTGCGGATTACATGATTAGCCAAGAATATGAGGCAGTGGCTCTAGTTACTAGTACCAGTAAATTACCGCCACGATGAGCGTTATGGTCCCAGTGATGATCATCAACCTTGTAGCCAAATTAGTCTTCCCGTATCATGTCTCCGTAGCCACGACCCCTCACCATTGCCAGGGAGCGAACCCGGTGGTTTTGATGTGAAGAGATCCAAAGCTAATGAAACCAGAGATAATTTGGGCTGTTGCACATACGAGTCAGCATCGCCCGTGACTCGATTCAGTCTGTTCACCTGTTCCGTTCATCAAGACTAGCTACTTGTCAGCGCAAACGACGTTGGCCAATTACGAGGGGGACACTCACACCAATACCCGACCCGTAACGTCTGTTCGTTGCGCGTGTAGAACATGGAGGTAACGATCATGAACCCTGCCGTGATGGAACCCTCACACACGCCCAAAACGAACCTGCACACAAACAGTCCCGCAAAGCTGGTGCAAGCCGCTTGGCAAGTCAGAGAAATGGCCCAGACGAAAATGTTGACACTATGCACGGCATCAGTGATGGACGGTGTGGCTGCAGGGATAGGACGCTCGCCTCATCCATCTTCCGACGGGGAACCGCTGCAGGGCAAGGTTCTGAGGGTATTCAAAGATGAAGTAGCTGATGTAAAATATCGTGCCGAGCCTGAGAGAACAACACATCAGATGTGTGAGCAATTCACCAGGGGAATGCAATCCCTACCAATTGTATCTGTAAAACGTTGCATCAAAACACTCGGGTATGCGAAGAATATTGGCGTAGCCACGAACACTTACTGATTGGTCGATAGGTGTGCGCCTTGGCTGTCGTTTGTTAGTCTACGGCAGCTTCGCGCTCCAACGTCAAGGGGAATCTCACTCTATGCCAAGGATTGCCGCGCTACCAAGCGTGGTTTTATCCATAAACTGGATCCTGCACCCCGAGAAACAATGTGAAAAAGCAGGCCACGTATGAAAACACGTCTCCTTACCAGTAAAGTGCTGCACAACACACGCTCCTCAGGACACGACTACTTTAAACGATATGGAGTGAAAACTCACTGCACATCATCGGGAGAATATGGTAATCAATCTTCCTCCTACGTGAGCCGAATTAGCAACAGAAGACGATGCCAGAAAAAATGGTGGTCGCAAACCTAACACGGGCCGCCTCTGCGGGATCCAACTCGCCTGACAAGCCGGCGATGATCTGTGCACCGGTGTCCACCTCCTTGGTCGACACTGCATGCGAGTGCTCTTGTAGTATGTGCGGTTGTTGTTTCTCTCCTTTGCTGTCTGACGACGCGGCGTTGGAAGGAACGCGACGCATGGTCCTACCAAGGCGCTCTCACGACGCTTTACGATATGAGGGGGCCTTTATAAATGAATTATCCTCGATGAGAAAACCGGACGTCGGGAAGATAACGATGCTTCGACTTCGTGTGAAGAAATCGACCAAACGGAGTTAATAGGATAACCGCGGGATAACGTGAACAGTCACAAGACGTCTTGAACGCAGAAGTGTGCACACCTACTTAAAGCCGTTCAATGGGGCTCAAAACATATCTTATAGTCTCCGGTTGGTTGGCAGCATGGGAGCTGATAACTTTGCCATTGCCTGCTTAACAGGACACGGAACGCCGTTGATACATTTAGTTTCTAGGTATGGTTACCTCTGGGCAGGGTGCAGCACGGGGGTAAGTCGAATCGAGGTATGAGCAACTTGGCGCTATGCACGTACTACACTCCCGTCAATCCAACTTCTTTGAGCTATTGGCGAAGCGTGCGGAGGGCGGAGCATCCTTGGCCAGCTCGCTAGTCAACTTCTCGAAGTCCACACCGTTGCGCTTGAAGATGTCCGCAACGATCGCATCGACATCCTCGGTCACCGGTAGTGGTTTACCGTCTCTTGACATCGTCTTCACCTGGATGACTTCCATCATCTGGTTGAAAACGTGTAATTTTCCCATGGCGTGGAGACGATTCTGTTGTGTGAATCAGGGATGAACAATAAGCTCAATCATACCCCGTCAACGACCATACCCTCAATTTCTCCATCATGCCAATCTGATTTAGCATATCATCCTCCTTTCCTTGTTCAACGGCAGCCCAACCGTCTTGCATCTTCATCCACACGCAGAGGTCCCATGTCTTTGCGTTGATGACCCCTTCCTTGTCGAGTTCACAGGCAGCTGCCATAGCCTGGTAGTCATACGTCCATTCTTCCCATGGCAAACCAAAGGCCGCTTGCTTCATCTCCTCGGGGTCGACAGCACGGCGGAGAAGATCCTTCATGAAAGCGTCCCTCTTCTCCGGAGCCTCTGAAACGATGTTTGCTATGGTAGACTCACTGGGTTTACGGAAAACGATCTCTTCCCGAGGGAATCCATGGCGGAGACGCAGGGTGGCGACACCACCAAGGAAATCGCGCACGATAGGAACAAGAATTAGGAAGATGAAAAGATCCATGACAATGTGACCGAGGAGCGCCACGTTTAGGTCCGGTGCAGTCGCACTCCACCTCGGAACCAGTTTCCCGACGACAAACCAAACGCCGTACCGGTGCATGCCGCGATACAACCGCCTTACTATGAGGATGGACCAAAGCATGTTCATTCCCACTAGCATGACAAAGTGATGTCTGGAATGTCCGGACACATCATTCATGGGACCTCAGAGAGTGATCGCTCGACGTACTTTCGGGTGGATGTATTGGTTGAGTCGATATGGGTGACATATATCTCTATCTTTGGATCGCGGTCTGCGAAGAAGGAGTGTACTGGATGGTTTTCTGGTACTTTATGAGCTGCGGGCATGTCGAAGGAAGTAAGCAAGCGGCATTCTCATTGACAGGTCTATCGTTCCTGGTTATATAAGCAAACTGCGACGACAGCTTTGACTTCAAATCCGGCGAGGACTCTTGTGTTGCGCTTGCAGGGTTGAAACGCACGACAAGATATCCGCGAGGTCGCGAAGCGAGTGAGTTGACACCGGCATTCCTGCGACTCAGCGGATATGGACCAACCACGAAACCTGTTGCAAAGCTAAACGGTCATTTTTTCTGCACTTACTACCGCCTTGACAGATCATCCACTTCGCAACCTCTGCACACAGTGGCAAGTTCAAACGGGCTTGTCGCCAGTCTTGCTGGCATGCACGACAAACACAATGAGAATGCTCGTATGAGTAGCATCCTCATAGTAAGTAAGAAAATGGTCAAGACATTCAACGAGCCGGCGATCAAGTACTAGTACATGTAAAATTGATGTACCCGGGGTCGTACACGGGACTGAACTAGCCATATTCAAACTCCGATTCACACGCATTAGTCATATTCCAAGGTTCCCACAAGTCGGTCCTTGGTATTGACACCAACCCAGAGCGGATCTTCGACGAAGTCTGGCTGAGGGAGACTAGTCACCAACCATGGCAGCAAACAAAGACAACAAGCTGGCGTTCTTGTCAATGCCAGCGCCTGCGTCCTATGTCGCTGGTCTTGGTCGTGGGTGAGTACGATTTTCCTCATTACAGCTCATTAGTCGCCTGACGAGATCCCTAGTGCTTCTGGTTTCACGACGCGTTCAGATATCGGACCTGCGAGAGAGGGACCGTCTGCAGAAGCTATAGCGTACGTTCCTCTTCTCTTTTGACCCCCTTCACAGTATACTCAAGGAAACTGCCATATGACAGGGAGGCGCAGGCCAAACGTGGCGAGGAGCCGGACGTCGACCCTGATCAATTCCAGGACCCGGATAACGAATATGGTCTCTTTGCGGGTACGACGTACGAACAAGACGATGAAGAAGCAGACAATATATACGAGACGGTCGACCGGAATATGGATTCGCGGAGACGGAAACGGAGGTGTGTGCGCTTTTTTGGTTAGTTCATGCTCGCCCGTTCGTGTATTGCTGATACACCATGGTTCATCAACAGGGAGGCGCGCGAGAATGCAGAGTTGGCTCAGCATCGAGCAGAGCGTCCGAAAATCCAGCAACAGTTTGCAGATTTGAAACGTGGTCTATCTGTTGTTACCGACCAGGAATGGGAGAATATACCGGAAGTGGGTAATCTTACACGCAAGAAACGAAGAAAGGAAGAAAGATCCTTTGTCGTCCCCGACAGCATCATCGTGGGTGACAGGTCAAAGACAGAATATGAAAGTTCGCTGGATACGAGGAGGGAGCCCGCTGCCGATGGGACGATGACGAATTTCGTGGAGATTGGTCAGGCGCGAGATAAAATTCTGTCGCTCAAGCTGGACCAGGCGAGTACCATCCCCCGCAACAAATTTTATGGTCTTGCTTACGTTGGGTGTATTGCAGATCTCGGGCACGTCGACCAATTCTGGGCTGGCTACCTCGGTGGACCCAAAGGGTTACCTGACGTCGTTGGACAGTGTCGTGATCAAGTCTGAAGCTGAAATCGGTGACATTAAACGCGCACGAATGCTTTTCGATTCGCTTGTAAAATCAAACCCGAAGCATGCGCCAGGTTGGATTGCTGCAGCATGTTTGGAGGAACATGCTGGCCGAATGGTTGCTGCACGCAAGCTCATCAAGGCGGGATGCGAACAATGTCCAAAGAGCGAGGATGTGTGGCTCGAAGCTGCTCGATTGCACGTGCGTACGGGTCACCGGAGTCGCTGGTTTGGACACTGATTTTTGTTACAGAATCAAGACGACGCTAAAATTATCCTTGCAAACGCTGTCCAATATGTTGGGCAAAGTGTAAAAATATGGCTTGCCGCCGCCGATCTGGAGCGAGACGTGAAAGCGAAGAAACGAGTGCTCCGAAAAGGTTTGTCTGGTACTAGCTTGTTTTGCCACGCCACTCACAAGCTTGTTGAAGCGCTTGAAAACATTCCCAACTCTGTACGACTATGGAAGGAGACAGTCAACCTCGAAACATCTGCCTCTGATGCACGTATTCTGCTTTCTCGTGCCGTTGAAGTCATTCCCCTTTCCGTTGAGCTTTGGTTAGCGCTCGCTCGTCTTGAAACACCAGAGCGTGCAAAAGCGGTCTTGAACAAGGCTCGCAAGTCTGTCCCAACGTCCCACGAGATTTGGATAGCTGCTGGCCGCCTCCTCGAACAGGAAGCGACTGCAGATCCCGATAAGCCCGTCGAAGCGAGGAACAAAGAACTTGACGTTGTCGACAGGACGATCGAAGCAGGCGTGCGTGAGCTGCGGCGCCACCAAGTGCTGTTGACGCGCGAGCAATGGTTGAAGGAGGCAGAACGGTGTGAAACGGAGGGTTCACCAAGGACATGCAAAGCGATCATCAAAGCGACGGTGACCATGGAGGTCGAAGAGGAGGACCGATTGGACACATGGGTCGCAGACGCTGAGAGTGCGGAAGCGAGGGGAATGGTGGGCACGTCCAGAGCGATCTTGGCGTATGCGCTCAAGGTGTTCCCTGACAAACGCCACTTGTGGCGAAAAGCAGCAGACCTCGAAAAGGCACATGGAACTCGGTGCGTATTCAGTGTTCTCTTCATCTCCAGGTCTCATGCTAATGGTGGTGACCTTGTAGCGAATCGCTCGACGCTGTGCTCACCCAAGCAGTGCATTACTGTCCGCAAGCAGAGGTTCTGTGGCTCATGTCCGCAAAAGAGAAGTGGTTGGCTGGGGATGTGCCCGCTGCACGTGAAGTTCTCGAAAAGGCCTTTATTGCCAACCCCGAAAGCGAACAAATTTGGCTTGCTGCCGTCAAGCTGGAGGCGGTGAACGGTGAATTAGGTGTCGCGAGGGAGTTACTCATCCGTGCACGAACGGTGGCTGATACTGAACGGGTAAGTCTTCTGCATGTTCTCTACTCGTGACACGGGCTTAACCTCCAGAATAGATATGGATGAAATCTGCTGTATTCGAGCGACAACAAGGCCGCTATGACGTTGCCCTGGAGACTGTATCGACCGCACTGACCAAGTTCCCCAAGTTCGCAAAGCTGTATATGATCCAAGGACAAATCCACCAAGTGCAAAACAATTATGGCGCGGCTCGCGCATCCTATGCAGCAGGGATGAAGTCATGTCCCAGGGAAGTCACCCTTTGGGTTCTCGCGGCCAAGCTTGAAGAACTCGACAGCAAGAGTATTAAAGCACGAGCGATCCTCGAGAAGGGACGTCTAGTCAATCCTGCCAACGAGGTCCTATGGGCCGAGTCCCTTGGCGTCGAAGAACGGTCAGGGGGTGCCGCACAAGCCAAAGCGATGCTCTCTCGCGGTCTTCAAGAATGTCCGACTTCGGGTATCCTGTGGTCGATGGCAATTTGGGCTGAACTGCGTCCGACGCGGAAGTCGCGATCGGTGGATGCGCTGAAAAAGAGTAAGGACAACTCGATCGTGACATGTACGGTCGCGAGATTGTTCTGGGCTGAGCGCAAGGTAGAGAAGGCGAGGCAATGGTTCTCGCGGTCGATTGCAACGGAGCAAGATAGGGATCAGGGTGATCATTGGGCTTGGTGGCTCAAATTTGAGAGACAGCATGGAACAGTGGTAAGTAAACCTCTGTACGGGTGGTTCGCCGTGACGCAGTGCATGCTAAACGTGCTCGCTTGTTCTTTAGGAACACGTTGCGGATGTTGTCAAGCAATGTGTTATTGCTGAACCACATCATGGGCCTGTGTGGCAGTCAGTAGCCAAAGATGATAAGAACATGGGCAAGAGTATGAAGGAGATATTGGAGTTGGTAGCAGAGGTGTTACACTGAAGTATCCTTTTGTATTGTATACCAAGCTGGTCTCTGAGCGCTGAAGAATCTCAGTGGAGCACATCTAATGCGCGAGGTATGTGCAAGGCATGGTCAGCTTCTTCGAGCTAATGATAAGTTATCTCGTGGCACAGTTACACCAGGCTGATGGGTCAACTGGTTCACTCGCCATTTCACGAGCTTGAGCTGGCGAGTTTCCACGCCAGGTTCGGAACCTCTGGAGGTGCTATTTAAATTGCAGTCGGCGCTTAAGATACAAAACACTCTAGCTCTTGTTATAACCGGAGCTGGGGAGACTTGTCCTCAGCTCGATGTCCGAGTTAGGTGCACATCGTGTGTTGGTCACTTGGGCTTCGCTAACAATCTCGATTGTTGCTGATTCCTTGCCCAAGGGCAATGGAGTGGATTCAATAGCCCTCCCGAACAGCTCCGCCTCCGTTATTGTTACGCCTATCACCCTACGGCGCACTTCATTCCAGTCGACAGACTCGCCCGCTACACCTGAGGCTGAGAGCCCCATTATCCCCACAATTCGATTCCAACGAAACATCATGTTGAACGGTGGGGTCAGGGGTGTGTATGTAATATATTCCCACGCATGATCTTCATAAACTCGTTTTTTTCCGGTCCCTTGGTTTTCACGATTCTTCCACAATCAAAAACGCCCATGAAGAGAAACGACGGTGCAGAGAGTTGAGCTACCCTTTGATGGGTTCGCGTTGACATCGTCCGTTCGGCACCACTCTCCTTGTTACTTTGTAAAGGGACGGGCTTGGATTCCTCTGAGGCGTTTTTCTGTGGTGGAATTCCTCATTAATATTGTTTCATCCCAACCAAACTACTATGTATACACCCATCACCAATGCAATCTATGAGTAGGACATTGGTATCCATCTGGATTCTGGAAGAGGTAGAGTTGGTGATAGTCCTCGGCATCATACCACTTTCCAGCCTCGACGATCTCGGTGACGATCTTCTTGCCCCTGGGTGTGAAATGCTTGGCTTGGACCTCCTCCGTGACGCGCTGGGCAATGCTTGCTTGCTCAGGACTGTGCGTGAAGATGGCGGACCGATACTCTGTGAACAAACAAGGGTGAGGAGACATTCGACGACGCAGTCCTAACCCTACGTACGGGTACCAGTGTCTGCGCCTTGTCTGTTCACAGTCGTTGGATCATGCGTGCGATAAAAGAACTCTACGTGGAACGCGTCAGCGTCGAAACCAAGCATGCTGTCATATACACTCACCGACAAGCGCGTCGTACGTGACGACAGAGGGATCAAACTCGATCTTCACTGCTTCTGCATGATTCGTCGTGCCAGCACACACTTCCTGGTAGCTCGGGTTGACGGACGAATTCTTGCCCCCTGTGTATCCCACCGCGGTCTTCAAGATCCCCTTCTTCTCAGAGGGTGGGTAATACTTCAAAAAGACGTGCTCCACGCCCCAGAAACAACCTGCTGCAAAGGTAGCGACCTCGGGCTTCTGCGATGCTATCCCATGGGCATGTTATAAGCGCTTTTGCATATACATGACAAAGTGTCGTGATGAGTACCTGAAGTCATAGCGGATCGATAGTGAGACGGGTCGACGCCGTTGGTAGAGAATGATTTCGTGGCGAAAGAAACGAGAGCAGTACGGATTTGGTTTACACGACTGAACATGTAGAACAGCGGTCGTCGTCGTCAGCGATACTGTAAATGTATCGAGTCTCAACTGCGCATATGGACACATGATATGATGAGTAAGGCATTGGTCAGGTATATCATCGCATTATATAAACCCTTCCGTCATCCACAGTAAACACCTCCTGGACATCCGACGGTCGTCCCGTACGTTGCCCCAGAAACACCAGCAATCGTCAGTATGGCGGTAACGATCCCACCAAGACCCTCTCCCGCAATGAAACCCGTCGCAACCGCAAAGCAATACGTTTGATAATTGTGAACGAAGCTGGCAATACGGATCATTCATGCTTGATCGTCACTAGATCTTTTCTTATCATGCCAAGGTTTGACTCACCCTTTTCTCCAAAAAAAGGTCACAGTGGACCCAAAGAACATCGCCAGGGGGTACGCGTTGACATCTGTGTGGGTCACTAGAATCAACGTGTCCACTGCTTGAGAGGTTGGTCCAAGACCCACTCATGATGAAGGCGATTCCCATCGCATTAAAGTTCCTAGAACAGAGTCAGACTGAGCTTCGCGAGCTGGGCACTCGCTGTCATACGCACGGAACGGATGCATGGTATTTTGGAGGTACTAGCTTGTATTTCACCACGACCGATAGGATAGAGGCGACGCCAAGTCCAATGGCTGTATAGCCCGAGGATGGGGGGATAGGTAACGTCGAAGAAGACACTGCAACCGCGATGGCCTGTTGGTCGTCATCCGTGATAAAATGAGGCGGAACAGCTTGACATGCGACTTACCCGCCAGGCCTGCACATCAGGAATCGGGAAACTGCATGTATCGTAAGAGAGACTATTTATGCAGGGGTACGCTGACGAAAATACGACATAGACGCCAGCAGATATGAAAATGGACACGACTGCACCACACAGCTGTGCATAGAAAACAGCTCTCGATGAAGATCGGAGGAGATGGGCTGCCTTCAAGTCCACAATCATGTCCGCAGCTGTGAAACGAGATTAGAATTTGCGAACATGGAATCAAAGTGGATGCAAACCTTGTTCTGATGCCCCTGTCACAGAAAGTTTAGTTGTCCGTCATTCAGGCAATGTTTGCCAGTGGAAACTTACCGAGCGCAAGCATACCCGAGAGCAAGTTTAGGAGTTGGTTCTGCTTTGGATAGTAATTTTTGCCTTTTCCAACGCCGCCAAACACCAGTTGAGATGCGTTGCCTGATTCCAATATTAGGTCACGTCCACAGCACGATAAAAATCAGGCCAACCAATTATGGTTACTGGAGCGATATTTGTCCGTCCGCAACTCTCTGTCCCGATAAAACTAAAGAGGAACGCAAAAAGAATAGCTTGCAGTCGAGTGAGCGAACAGGAGCGCCAGATAAGCACATCTCTTACCCAGCAGTGTGACGCCGACGTTTTGACCAAACTGAACGCCCATGACGACGCAGCTAATGATGATACTTGCGAGCAGCACCGAACCCCACATCCACAGAGGTACACGCTCGTTCTCGGGAACGGGGTCAAATATTTCCTCCTCCGTTCTCTCACCAGAAGGGAGCCGCTGGACCGTCTCGGCGACACTCGATACCATCCCGCGAAGAGCCGCGTAGATCGACATCGCGTTACAAGCCAACTCTGTAAAGCTTGTGCAGAGCAGCATCACTGTGCCCGGCCAAACCTAGTTTTCATCGAGTGGGTAAATGAATGCGAGGAAATAGTGTTCATTACCAGCCAGTATCTGGGCGAGGGATCATTGACCGGATCGGAAAGCGTCCTAACAGAAATGTCGACATCTGTTAGATTGGTATTGATTAGAGGAACTGCTTACATGGAAAAGTAATTCATATAACCGGGTATGCTGTCCTCCGCAGGGATACCTGATGCCTAGGCAGTTCTCAGAACGTCTGCCAGGATTGGATACACATGACACGCACCATTCCTCTACTGACGATAATAGGCCCAATAATTGCCCACGCCAGGAAACTCTGTCGGTGGTGAGACCCCACGATGAGATATGACCGTAAATGCGAGAAACACGTACACCGCCCAAGAAACTATAGGATGCGTTGATGCCCGTCAACATCCCAACGCCGATGAACGCCGGTGTCCACTCCCATATCCATCCCTGTTTTCAAACATGCATTAGTGTAACACTGGAAAGGCTGCTCTAGTTGAACTGACCCAACTCTCTGCCACGATTGCTGAAGTCCAGCCAATCCGATTCAACATATAGAAGACATGCCAGTCCCAAAGCAACGCTGGCGCATACTCGCTCACCACCCGGAGGGTGATAGCGAAGCAGAACGAAAGAATAAGTGCTTTGGTCTTCTTGCTCGCCTCAGCTACCGCGTTTTTGCCCACATGCAGCGACTGAATCGTATACGCAGCCGCGACGCCGGTCGGAAAGACGAGCTTCAGCTTGAGGATATAAAACTTGCGGAGCGGAATGGAAAAAGCTAGTCCGAAAAAGGCGCAACAGATCGTGAAAGTGAACAGACGGCCGATATCTTGGCTCGGGGACGCTTGGAGCAGTCCGAGTTGATAGGCGGCTGGGAAGCCGGAGGTGAAGAGTAACCCCAGTGAACCGGCAGATGTCGCAGCTGCTTGCGCAACGTTGTTCTCCTTGGGTCCAAAGTAACCGCCTCCCAGGTAACGCGGAAGATATGTAGACAGCGGCTTGAGAATCGCAAAGCCAAATATTGCACCAAAAAGGGATGCTCCAAAAGTCCAACCGGTCTGTTGAAATCAGGTTAAGGGAGTGGGATGGAGTATAGCGAATGACATGCCTTCAAGCCAAGGTAAACGTTGCTAGCTGCGATAACAGCACCGAGTGCGCAACCAACGATGGCTGCGCGGATCGTAAACTGGTTTTCTTCCACTGGAGCATCCGGATCGATGGGGAAAGGGTCGTCTGTGTTTATCGCCTGAGGAGCGAAAGTGCCGTTGTCTTGCTGTTCTATGGAAACGAGGTCTACCTGTGTCCTTGTTTTCTCGGTTTGTTTTTCAGAGGGGGAGTCCTTTTCCTTGAGAGCAGGAGAAGTCGGGTAGCTATCCTTGGATGTCGCTGTGTCCATCACAGGAGACACGGTGAAGTAGGGGAGAAGATTGGCAGAGACGAAGGTAAAATACCGCCATGATAACTCTTATTTGAACGTTTACTCGCGGGTAGAAAAAGGCAATAGTCTTTCTCGTATAGCAGCCCCGCTGAGAACTACGACTTGTGAACCCCGTCGAGGTCGAAGGGTATGTTTGAATGGACAAGCTAGAAAAGCCCAAGGTTTGCGGTAATCAAACAAGAGCCAGCACTCGATTGGAAAGGAAGAAAAACAGTTCATCGTGTACTTTCACAAGTCTATCCAAAACATCGGTTAGATGAACAATGCCGCACGCCTCACATAGCTAGTCTCTACATGAGTTCAAGGACCAGCCACAGACTGAGAAAGCCGACTTACTGAGTCCTGACATCATCAAAGAAGCGAAACACCAAACGTGCACTCTGGGTTTCTATCTCACAGCGAATTTGTGGAGAGCCACAGAACATCGACAAACAGAGTATATGAGTTCAAGACATGCGTTCAATACGCGTCGTCCTTTAGTATGTGTCGGGTGAGGTAGGAGCGACCGCGGCGCCAGTGGATTTCAAGCGGCGCCCAAAGTGTAGCAACCCGTGAAGAGGCAGACCAAAGACAGCGTAAAATTAGTCTGAACACCCAGTTCCACAAGTCGCGTCCATGAGTCTCTCGTCCTTTTTCTCGTCCTTCGTGAACGTCGTCCACGCCGACGCAGAGGAGAAGGAGGAAGTCGTGGAGTCTACGCAGGCTGAGGTAGTCGAACAGGTGGAGGAGGAACCGGAAGAACCGGAGGATGTCAGTGCAATCCCTACAACTTGTTGTATTTCCTCGCTCATGCTTTCTCGGCAGGTGTACCCGGTAATCCGTGAAGAATGCAAAAGCTCGGCAAAATGCGCACCTCTGGCACGACACTTTGAACATTGTCAAGAAAAGGTCGCGGCAGGCCAAGGCTACAAGGGCGAGGACTGCGTGGAGGAGCTGTAAGTAACCTACATATTTCTTCTGTTATGAGCTGACGATACATCTGACAGATGTACGTTTTTGTAACCTTTCTTTTGCAGGGAATCAGACTAACATGGCTGTCATAACATCACTTGCAAACGCAAGTCCAGTACGTGTTTTACCGACAAGGTTTGCTCGATTACTGATCTTGACGTGTAAAGCATGATGCACTGTGTTGACGTATGTTACTTCGCTCTTGTGGCTCACACGAAAGCTTCATAACCTCCGCAGGCTTGTGCAGGATCAAAACTCTTCACCAAGTTGAAGTAGGTGAAACACTAATTATTTCATTACGCTAGGTATTTTGATCCTCTTTGCTGCATTCGAATCCACGATCTCTGACGCTTTGATAGATTAGATTCCCCACAAGTCTCAAACGAGGATGGAATGCATCTTCGTTTCGCTCGTATTGCTGTGATCATGCGAGCCAAATGCGAGCAGTGAGATTATGTATGCCTTCCTCGCTATGGTCATTGTCGCGTATGCCCTCCATGAATAGCCTGCGCAAACGTGAAAGTGCATTTTCGACGCTTCGGACACAAAGCGCTACGTCCTTCTGTGCATTGTCAGGTTGCTTTACCTCCTGTGCCTGCATTGCATTCGTTTGCGCCATTCCAACTCATACACTGGTTGCCACGCGAAGTTCCTCTTGAACTGCTTTGGGTGCAGTGAGAGCCAACCAAGCTACCTGTCCGATGACGGTAACTCCAAGTTTGTGCACCGTGAATCTTGGTGATAGTCGCACGAATCATGACCTACTTGCCTCTCGAAGTAAGACACTACCGTCCCTGTGCTCAGTTTCATGTATTAGCTCCGTAAAGTTTAGGGCTGCTTGCGCGTCAGTATAGTTGAAGCCTCAGGCCTCACGTGATAACGACTTGTTCGATCTGTCAACGGTTCAACTTTTGAACGAAATCGAGGAAACGGTCCACTCGTCCATTCTTGTCGTATCCTCCGAGGTGGTCAGTATTTCAGTTGAGTTGAGTTGTGCTTTTATAGCTTGACGCACGCCCCAGGAGCAGAAATAATAGCATAGCGTCGCGTTTGCTGCCATGTCAGCTACAACAACAATGGCGGGGACGGTCCAAAACATCCCCTCAACAGCGGAACCTCCTCCAATCGCCAAGCTTCTACCCTTGTTACAGTCAGCCCTGACTGGGTCTTCTCTTTTGTTTCGCCTCGGGGTCCGCTTGCTTCTCGCCACGGTGTACCCGCTACGCATCATCTGGGCCATCATCTACGCGTTCCTCTCGCCTATCACCACCTTGCTCAATATCACACTCGACATCGTGCTGTTCACCCCGTTTTCGATCATCCGCATGGTCGCAGTTGCGTTATACCCGGTCTACGTATTTTGCGCCGTTGCATGCATCTTTGGGGCCTCGGTTGGGATCTTTGGCCACTACGTATCCACCGCTATTCTCAGCGTCCTCGCGCGATCAAAATACTTCACCCAACCTCCGAGTCCTCCCCCGTCCGCGGTCCCTCCGTCAACTCCCCAAGTGACGCTACGGAGGCGAAAGCGGAAATCTGTGCGATTGCAGTAAAAGATATTTCGGTTCTCCACACGTGTCCTTTTGTTCTTGCATGCGAGAGGTGAAATAATGTCAGTTTTATAGCTCGGGTCAGTGAACATCGTCGTACGGTACTGTTGTATAATATGGCGATATGTGGTACACTCCAAGGAACTTTGTACTTCAGTGCAGAGTGTAATAGCCCAAAATTAGACCCCTAACACCGGCTCCGCTACTACCCGAGTCACGTCCGAGAGTGTATCTTCGTCATTACGACTCGGACGTCTCCACATTCGATGACACCTTCTTGTAGTCCCGATACGCAGGTGAGTACTCGAGTAATAATATATGGATGATGTTTTCCTAATGCTCGTCCTTTCGTCAGGTCATAGACGCTACCGCAACATTGTCGCTAGGTTCTACCAAGCCAGACGATGATACCAGTCATACAATCACTTCTGATTCCAGTATGAACTCACCGCTTCCCAAATCTCTCGATACCGGGAGAGGGGATGGTAATGATCTTCGCTGTAGGTTTGTGGGCGAAGTGGATATGCCCGAGTGTATGTGCTCCCGCTTCGTCCGGTTTGTCGTCGCTCACGCCGTAACTTGACAGGCGAAGAACCCCTGTTAAAGCCGGACAAGCATCGGTTCGTGCTCTTTCCTATAAAGTATCATGAAGTATGTACATCACCTCGTGGTTTGTTCCGTACTTGACCTTCCATCCAGATATGGCGAATGTACAAGAAAGCCGAAGCGTGTTTTTGGACTGCCGAGGAGATAGACCTCTCAAATGATATTCGGGATTGGAACAACTGCCTCACCGATAACGAACGTCATTTCATTTCTCACATTCTCGCGTTCTTTGCGGCCTCGGACGGGATCGTGAATGAAAACCTGGTCGAGCGTTTCTCGAATGAAGTTCAAGTCGCAGAAGCACGCTCGTTTTACGGCTTCCAAATCATGATAGAGAACATCCACTCGGAGACGTATTCCCTTCTCATCGAGGCGTACATCAAGGATCCGGCCGAGCGCGAGTATCTCTTCGACGCCATCGAAACCATTCCATGTATCAAGCACAAGGCTAACTGGGCTCTCAAGTGGATTGCTGACCGGCACTCCACGTTTTCGGAGCGCCTCGTTGCCTTTGCTGCCGTCGAGGGAATCTTCTTCTCTGGCTCCTTTGCGTCCATATTCTGGTTGAAGAAGCGTGGTCTCATGCCCGGCCTCACGTTCTCCAACGAGCTCATCAGCCGTGACGAGGGCATGCACACCGACTTTGCTTGCTTGTTATTCGGCCATCTCAGACGCCGCCCACACCCTGACGTCATCAAGGGCATCATAACGGAGGCCGTCAAAATCGAACAGGAGTTCCTTACTGGTATGTTCTTCCTATGCTCAACTCGAGTCGCACGTGCTTAAAGACGGCTCCCAGACGCTCTACCCGTGGCCTTGATCGGCATGAACGCTCAGCTAATGGGTCAATACATCGAGTTCGTTGCCGACCGCCTACTCGTATCGCTCGGCAATGATAAAGTGTACAACGCTCAGAATCCGTTTGACTTTATGGACATGATCTCGCTGCAAGGCAAGACCAATTTTTTCGAGAAGCGGATGTCGGACTACGCCAAGGCCAACGTGAACTATACAAACCCATCCGCCAGGGGGGGTTCTCGCAGAACATTGTGAGTTATTTTTCCCTCGGTTATCTCGTCAGTGGATGACGTGTGCAATGCTCTAGTTCGTTAGACGAGGATTTCTGATCACTGGACGTCTCGTTTTTTATATGCATCACCCTAGTATGCCCTATATTAGATGTACTACATATACACACTGCTATTAGTTGGAAACACGATTAACGTAGCAGCTCAACGTCAGCGGGAAGGAGGCCGACGAGGCTCAAACCGTAGCGATGACCTTGCGGTTGACATGACTGACAAAACTCTCCAGAACCCCTCGCTCGCTTCCATCGATCCATTGATACACGAGATGCGGACCCAAAGCTTGCTGCTTCTCCCCAATCGGATGTGGGCCGTCCGCACAAGTAATCCGACACTGTATGATAGATCCCATGAAAGTCTTTTGTGAGTCTCGAGGCGCTAGTTTCTTCCTCCGCGCAGACCGGGACCAGGTAACTTCCGTAGCCATCACGAGAACGGACTTGGATGAGTAGGAGGATTCGGATGTGACGTGAATGCCTTCAATCGCTTTCAGGACCAAAAGGAGTGTGTCGTACAGGTGCTCCAATGATCGGACACTCGCTACGTGTTGATAAAGACTCGTGCGAGAAGGCATGATGCTCTGTAGCGTAGGGTTGACAATCCGGGCGAGAGACTGCACCATGATGCCGCATTATTGATAGCTCGGAGAACGGAGGAATGTACGCACGTCTGGAAGACGAAGAGTTCCGAAACTCCAGGCGATCGCCCATCGCCGAGTTTGCCCTTGGACGAATTCTGTGATGGCATAGTTATCGACCTTGATCGAGCACGCGGTTAGCCAGGTGCGGAGAAGAGAGGCGCAACCCTTACTTGGTGCTCACGCAAAAGGCCCACTATCGAAGGAAGAGACGCCATCTTCCCAAGCATCGAGGTGAACCATCTGTAGAGAATATTCATTCAGACCCTGTTGGATACGAAAAGGGCTGACCTGCACTGCATTCTATAACGTAGACTTTCTTCGAACATGCGCGAGATGAATGAAACTTCGCCTCCAGGTGTTATCAGCTCGTTCTCAGAACCTGTACACACCTTGGACAAAAGGTTATCAGAGGTTCTTGAGATTCAGCGAAAAAGAAATTACCGCGCTCGGCTCGTATTCCTTTGCTTCCGTCGATTGAGCGATTTCTTCTATGCTGGCGTAGAAAGGTGGATTGCACATTGTGAAGTGAAACCTGTCAAACAATGAGTCACGCACAGGTTCGTTGTGTTCATAATAGAGGATGTACGGTACTCCAAGGGTTCCTTCCAATGGTTGCAGGATCGATTCGCTAGAAGACATATCTACTATTGCAACTCTATTGGAGAGGTCGTTTCTCTCGACGTTTTGCCGAGCTGACACAAGGGACTCCTTGTCGACATCTCAAAGAAGAATGAGCTATGGCTGAGGAGAAAGTGGCAAGGAACCTTACCGGTAGCAACAAATATCCACTTTGGTTCTAGGCGACATGCCAACAGAGGATATATGGCGGAGGCTCCGGTGCCACTACTTCGTGATGAGAAGGTCAAATTGAATTGAATTCTGATAACGCGCACACGTCAATCCCGCGAACAACTTGATCATCGAGAATGAACGTCTTCACGATGTCTTGAACCCAGAGCACGTAGTTCAACCTTGCAAACCCCGGTCGGTATGTGACACCCATTAGCGCATGACAAGCGAAGGGACGGACCGGTTTGGTACCTACAAAGAGATTTACGATCACTATTGTGTACGACCACCTCAAGGAACGATAACTTACAGGTGGACATAACCGATTTTCGGGCAGTGTGAGACTGATATTAAAGTCTAGGTAAAGCAACGCCTCTGTCAACCGTCTTTCACTCACTAAGCACGATCCGTGGCAATGTCATGGATGCATTTTCTCTGACCTTTGTGCAGCGGCGCTCTTGAAATCGATGGTAGGTCCTGTATGGGTCAAGAACACGCTCCAGCCATAATTAGGAGGTTGTTCGCTGTTGAGAAGCGAGAACATACTGTGGTTGGAGAGGTGGATATCGCCTTGCGAGTCCTAAAAAGTCGGGTGGGCGCGCATATGCATTGCGAGGGTGCATCACGACTCGGACCAGTCACTGCAAACGCGAACTCGCCGGACGCGTCGGACACCAGCCATTATGTAATACACAAGCAGCCACACAGTCCTAAAAGTTTGCGGTGGAATGACCATACTACTGCTCCGCCATGGTTCACTACCATTTTCCAAGTCCACTGCTCGGCATACCTCACATTATATTTTTCTCCCACTTCAGCGTCTAGCGGGCAGTTCCTTCAAAAGCCCGCAATATAACTCATTGACCGTCACATAGGAACAAGAAGCCCTTCTCCCTGGACCAGGCTCGAAACTGTACCGTTTCGAGGTAGCTTAAGATGATCAATAGATCTGCCAAGTGCGTTTGTCAGCCAAGGGCTCTTCGCCCAATGTGCAGAGTTTACCTTCCCGCTCCTCGGAGTTCCGCCTAGTCAGCAAGACTGCGGAGGTCTCTCTGTCCACCCGAATCGTGTTGACAGGGATTTAAGAGGTGCGCTATCGCATACTCAATCATCAACGGGCTGTTATTTCCTGTTGTCTACCAATACTAGTATGGGCTGCAGTATTCCCAGATGTGTAAGCTCGCTGATGGGATGCACAGCTGCTATAGCATCATTGGCCGACGTCGATAACAAGGCAAGCCTGAGGTATTGGGCACGGCTTGCTGTGCCACCACTCAGCACGTAAGTTTCCTCGATCATACATAGATGCCTGAATATACCGAGTTCCACTGGTAACCCAATTCTTATGCAGACGGCGCTCATCTCCCTTGCATTCCACGTCCTTCTCAAATGGCGTTTCATGTGTCTGTCTGGTACGCCCTGGTCTGGTGTGGCATACTTTACGAGGCTAACATCGTTGTAGCGGGGGAGGAATAGGTGGGCTGACGCTAGCCTTGGTTATCGGCAAGTATAGCGCCCTCCCGATATCTGAAGCTGGCCCTACGATCACCACTGTTGGTGCTAGAATCTCATTCTTCCGGAGGACGATGGACATCATGAAAAAAATGGAGTTGTATGACGAGCTCATCAAGATGGCTATTGGACCTCCAGGTGAAAACACAGGTTCGTCGCATTCCCGTCCATTCATTAACCTCTTCATCTAAAATCCATCTAAATTTAGGACCATTTTTCAGGAAATCTGATCAACCAGATGGGTATCACTGGTTCACGAGAACTTTGAAACGTGAGGACGCGCGTTCAATATAATCCGTAGCATTTCTTGACCTTTTTTGTATGTGTGGATCCTGCAGGCGGGAGGTTCTCTGTCCATAGAAAGGACATGGTAGAATTCCTCCTGCGGCATGTTTCCGCTTCTTGCAAGATCCGCACACATCCAAAAAGCTCACATCCTACGTCGTTAATTCCGAGACAGGGAAAATAATCCTTCATTTCTCCGACGGTTCTAGTACTCTTACGGACGTGTTGGTGGGGGCCGATGGTATTCGCTCGGCGACACGCAAAACTATGTATCAGAACCTCGCTTCCTCTACCCAAGACGATGACTCCAGAAAGAGACTGCTCGAATGCATCGATCCAATGTGGACCGGCATGCTGGTCTATAGGAATCTTATACCGACTTTGAAACTCCTGAAGGAGTACCCCGACGTCTAACCAGCCATCCGCCTCGTGATGGTAAACCATGTCGTCAGTTTATACTAATTTTCCACTTACAGATTTATCCAGCATCTTGGCAAAAATAAGGTAGGGGAAACGTGACTAATTTGGATCTTCTTGTGGCTGACAAACCCACCTAGCATATTGGCATCGTTACATTTCCCATCTCCCAGACAATTGATCAACGTTGTCATCTTCCTTCACAACTGCGCTCCATTCGGTACCCCATCTGATAGCCACTGGGTTACGGACGTTTCTGAACAGGAGATTCAGGACCAATTCGAAGACAGGGAGGTGTATTCTAGAGCAGTAGTGAAGGTATACACCACTATCCTTATCGCTTGCTTTTACCTTTTCCTGACACCATCGCAGTGCGTCGAGAGACCGTCGAGATGGGCACTGCATACCCTTAGGCCATTACCCCATTGTGTGCACGGCAGGGTTGTGTTACTTGGAGACGCAGTCAGCTTTGTTTCACTTTGTCAAGTCAACAGTGGTTGAGGAATCCTCCTAAGGCTCATGCTATGGAGCCTCACTTTGGTGCAGGTGCAGGACATGCGATGGTGGTGTGTACTCTAGCCGATACTCCCTGGAACCACTCCAACTCTCTGCACCGTCAGGACGCATATGTATTGGGTCGCTTGTTAACCCACGAGTTTACACATGCAGGAAACGTAGGTGATACCCTCAAAGTCTACGAAGAAGTCCGCTTGCCTTTTGCAAACAACATCGTCCAACGATCTCAGGATGTCGGTCGCTATTGCGGTTTATCCGCATGCGCAGCGTCCTTATATACGGTATTCCGGAAGAACTAGATCGTGTGCGCAAATCGATCGAGGATGCATGGGCGTGACAGAGCGACTCCGAATGAGTATGGGGTACGCGGGGCAAGCTCTAGTCGGTCTTGCAAGATACAGCGATCTCGAGTTTGGAACGGAATATATAGAATACGTCTCTTGGTATGTTTTCGTTCTTGGTACCCACTTCTCGAGCTCATTTCTCGAGCTCAGTATCATCGCTTTGTGATCTCAACTATCGCTATCTCTGTATGCAATTGTCCATATTGTTCATATGGCCAGGTGCTTACACAGATAGGGATAGGATCGCCTTGTAGTATGGATATCAATCTAAGCCGGCTCTGACCTGGGCTATGATTACCATCACCTTGTAGCATTCTCCTTCCATTCGTTTCGGTGGTATACCTCGTGGCTCCACCGAGACCAGCCGTGGTTCACCTAAGTAAGCATATCTCGCATTTTATTTTACTCCCACTGCAGCGTCTAGCTGGCGGTTCCCTCCACAGCCCAGAGTCAGCATCTAATCTTCCAGGATGGAAGTGTGCTGTGGAAAGTTGGGGTAATACTGCGGCAACCTAACAAACGAAAATCAGCATGATCCCGCCACGAATCACACAGAACCACCCAGAAGTAACTTCTGCTAGCAGCAATTTACACTGGAGTTATCAAGAGGCGTATCGCGGTGTTCAACGGGCCAGTATTTGACACAGGGTATACATGATCACCTGCGAATTGAAGCGTCACGCCTTTGAAGATTGACAGTATCCAAGACCATCACATGAGTCTTACCATGTATGAACAATCAATCAAATGAGGGAGCGCGATCAAACTTCTTTACGGATAGAAGCGTCCCTGCAAGATCCGAACACGAAGCGTAAGTACATGCATAGGATTTGTGATAAACGCTGGAGTCATTACGACATACGATGCTCCATCGAGGGCGAGGATGATGGATGGAGATATCAATATCAGTGCGATGCCATGTACGTAGCGCGAGAAAAATGGTGGAGGCATGAGATCGGGTAACAGGATATTGCGCCATGTGTAGCACCATCTCTTGGGTTCTTTTATTCGTCGAGCTGTCAGCAAGGTTGACATTCAGTACAGAAGCCATAATCCAGGGATTTCATACCAATTTCAAGGAGTGGGTGGCGTTGGTCGTCGGGTGCGACGTTCAACGAGCGATTCGCCTTGACGATGCAAGCGGGTCGACATTCAACGACCGCTAACGACCGACGTTCAACACCAAGAAACCGGGACCACCCAGCGCACATGTCGCGATGAGATGTCACAGGCAGGCTCAAATTGGAATGACGCAGAGGACCAACGTGTGCGCGCAAGAGAATACGGAGATAATGAGCCAAGTGTCACATCAGCACTGGTTGAGAATGTCCAGACGGATAATAAGAGCGGCTGAGTGATGCACTAGTAGGCAGGGGAAAGGCTGCGTTTGGCTACTAGTTGTCTGTTACTGAAAGACTTGATGGCCTACCTGAACTGGGAGGCTAGCGAATGAGGGACTCGATTGACGACGGAGTAAATGACGCACCGTGACGACGTTGCCCTGGCTACTCTCCGCAAGTAAACACAAACATGTCTCGCCTTCCCATTCCATCCGATGATCAACACAACCATCATTCGCCCACTTTCTCTTCTCTGCATTTGTCCTCCTCGTCATCTTACCTTACCGTGATGGACATCACTCGCGTACACACCAACGACAAAGTCGAGGTGACTGGAGATCAAAAGGAAAACTATCCTTAGCCGTTGGCGCAGGTATTTGGTACGTCGTCTCCCATTCTCACCGAGTGTCCTGCCCTCATTTGCGCACAGCAGTTACTGCCACACCACACTCAATGGAAATACATTATCAGACATTGACAAGGATTTAGCGGTAGATTATCGCACATTCAAACATCACTGCGCCTTTCTATAAAAGTGGATAGATGAACGCCGAGTCCACTGCACCGGATAGTATTCTCACATGTGTAAGCTCGATGATGGGATGCGCAGCAATTACGAAAATGCCGAGTCTCACTCAAGTCCCGCTGGCGACCGATTCTTGTGCAGACGGCTCTCATTCCCTTGCCTGTCACGTCCCTATCAAATGCCGTTTCATGTGTCTATCTGGTAGGCCCTAGTCTGGTGTAGCATACTTTATAAGGCTAACATCCTTGTAGTGGGGGAGGAATAGGTGGGCTCACGCTGGCTTTGGTTATCGGCAAGTATGGCGCCCTCCCGGTAGAGATATTTGAAGCTGGCCCTACGATCACCACTGTTGGTGCTGGAATCGTATTCTTCGGGAGGACGATGGACATCATGAAAGAAATGGGGTTGTATGACGAGCTCATCAAGATGGCTATTGGACCTGCAGAAGAAAACACAGGTTTGTCACGTTCTCGTCCATTTACCCCCCCATCTAAAACACATTTAAATTTAGGTCCGTTTTTCAGGAAATCTGATCAACCAGAAGGGTATTACTGGTTTTCGAGGATTTTGAAACGTGAGGACGTGGATTCAATGTGACGCGTAGAAGCTCTGACCCTTTTTGTACGCGTGTATCTTGCAGGTGGGATGATATCTGTCCACAGAAAGGACATGGTAGAGTTCCTCCTGCGGCATGTTCCTGCTTCTTGCAAAATCCACACATCCAAGAAGCTCACATCCTACGATATTGATTCCGAGACTGGGAAAATAACCCTTCATTTCTCCGACGGTTCTAGTACTCTTACGGACGTGTTGGTGGGGGCCGATGGTATTCGCTCGGCGACACGCAAAACTATGTATCGGAACCTCGCTTCCTCTACCCAAGACGATGACTCCAGAAAGAGACTGCTCGAATGCATCGATCCTGTGTGGACCGGCATGCTGGTCTATAGGAATCTTATACCGACTGTGAAACTCCTGAAGGAGTACCCCGACGTCGAACCAGCCACCCGCCTCGCGATAGTAAGCCATGCCGTCAGTTTATACTAGTTTTCCACTTACAGATTTATCCAGCATCTTGGCAAAAATAAGGTAGGGGAAACGCGACTAACTTGGATCTTCTCGTGGCTGACAAACCCACCTAGCATATCGTTACATTTCCCATCTCCCAGGGGCAACTGATCAACGTTGTCATATTCCTTCATGACTGCGCTTCATTCGGGACACCATTCAAGGGTCACTGGGTGACGGACGTTTCTGAACAGGAGGTTTCGGATGAATTTGAAGACTGGGAGGTTCACTGTAGAGCAGTAGCGAAGGTATACGACACCATCCTTATCGCTTGCTTGAACCTTTTCATGACACCAGAGTCGCAGTGCGTCGAGAGGCCGTCGAGATGGGCATTACATTCCCTTCGGCCATTACCTCACTATGTGGACGGCAGGGTTGTCTTACTCGGAGATGCAGTAAGCTTTGTTTCTCTTTGTTGTCAACTCAACAGTGGTTCAGAAACCCTCCTAAGGCGCATGCCATGGAGCCTCACTTTGGTGCAGGTGCAGGGCAGGCGATGGAGGTGGGTATCCTGACCGATGTTCCCTCGAACTACTCCGACTCACTTCTCTCTATAACGATAGGACGCATATGCATTGGGTCGCTTGTTAACCCACGAGTTAACGCATGCAGGAAACGTGGACGATGCCCTCAAAGTCTACGAAGAAGTCCGTTTGCCGTTTGCGAACAGCATTGTCCAACGATCTCGGGATGTCGGTCGCTATTACGGTTTATGCGCATGTGCGGACGGCTCAGTCCCTGTACACGGTACTCCGGAAGAACTTGATCGTGTGCGCAAGTCGATCGAGGACGTGTGGGAATGGCAGAATGACTCCGATTGGGTATGGGGCGATACAGAGAAGTGCTGGCGTGCGAAGTGTGGGACGCCGGCTGTGCTCTAGTCGGTCTTTGTAAGATATGGTGGTCTCGAGTTCGGAACGGAACGTGAATATGTGGGATATGTGTCTTGGTATGTTTTCGTTCTCGGTGGCCACTTCTCAAACTCATTTTTATCGCTTAGTACCATCACTTTCTGATCTGCCTCATCTATCGCTATCTGTGTATGCAACTGCCCATATTGTGTATATGGTCAGGCGCTTACAGAGATAGAGATAGGATCGGTTTGTAGCATGAACATGAATCGACTCTGACCTGGACTATGCTCACCATCATTTCCTACGCAGACAAGGATGGTGTTGTCCTAGTGACATTCGCCACAGTATGTGCCTATGCAATGTCCTCGTCTCATCTGTTTCGGTAGTATACCATACCCCGTCACCAACTTTCATGGGATTCCACGACGGGCGATGACCAGAGAATTGACGGAATATATATGTAAAACACTGACTCGGATTTTCGACATTATCGTGCTACGAGGCTCGCACTGTCACTGTCATATGAGAAGATGATTCCTTCAACTTGAAGGAACTATGGCATTCATGTGGACGTTTTCTGATCTTTGTGCTGGGGCGTTCTTAAAATCGGTAGTAGACCTTACATGATCAATTGAGGAGGCGATACTCCAATCATCCTCATGAATATGGAGTTATTCCATGTTGTAAAAACTGCGTCTGGAGAACTGCATAGCGCCTTTCGAATTCGGATAGGTGGGAATACGCAGTCATGATGACTCCGACTCTGTCGGATGCGGTTTTCACAGCTTTGGTTGCGCCACACAAACTCTATTACCCCCAATAGGCATGGACTGTAGTTGAATGTTTAACCATATGTCAGCAGATGCATCCAAAACCAGCGTCCATCATCATGTTTAGATCAACCTGCATCACGATGAGTAAGTCGTGTCTCATGCTATGGAGAGCCGGAGTAATTCACCCACCTCTTGTCGACAAGGATGTCGCTCCAAAGCACCAATATTTTGTCGGGTCGGTCCAGATTCAGCCGAACGTATCCGACGTCGATAGGGAGCATTTTCTATATGATCGAACCTTGTTCAAGTATTCCCACAGGCATGAGCTTTGCTGATGAGATATATAACGACAATACTTGCAGGCAAATTGTTGATCCCCGCTAACACTCTATCCCCTGCGCAGACCTTTGTCTCTCGCTCTTACCGCATTTCCCATCCGCGTCCGTATGAAATCTACATTTCATGTGTCCATCTGGTAGGCTCTAGTCCAGTGTAGCATAGTCGTCGAGGCTAACCTCGTTGAAGTGGGGGAGGAATAGGAGGCTTGACATTGGCTCTGGTCATTGGAAAGTATGGCAACCTACCAGTCGAGATATTTGAAGCTGGTCCAACAATCACCACTATCGGCGCTGGGATCGGGTTTTTCAAGAGTGCCCTGGATATCATGAAAGACATGCAGTTGTATGACGAGGTCATCAAGATGGCCATTGAGCCTCCAAAGGAAAACGATGGTTTGTCGTGTTTTTGTCCGTTTATTAACCCCCGAATATAAAAACCACATTTTAAATCTAGGTCCGTGTTTCAGGAAGTCAGATCAACGAGATGGGTATCACTGGTTCTCAAGAAATTTGAAAGGTGAGGACATACATCTAATGACTCATATTTTGGCTGAATTTCTACATGCATCGTGCAGGCGGGATCTTGACGGTCCACAGGAAGGATATGGTCGACTTCCTCCTTCGGCACATTCCAGAGTCTTGCAAAATCCACACATCTAAGAAACTCGCATCCTATGACGTGAATCCCGAGACCGGAAAAATAACCCTACATTTCTCCGACGGCTTTACCACCGTCACGGATGTGCTGGTGGGGGCCGATGGTATTCATTCGGCAACGCGCAAAACTATGTACCAGAACCTTGCTTCCTCAGACTCGATCCGAGATGATGATTCCAGAAAGAGATTGCTCGAATGCATCGATCCTGTGTGGACTGGCATGTTGGTGTACAGGAGCCTAGTACCGACCGTGAAACTCCAGAAGGAGTACCCCGACGTCGCACTACCGACCGGCCTGACGCTGGTGAGCTACGTTGCTAGCTCGTACTAGGGGTGCACTCACAAATTTATCCAGCATCTTGGCAAGGATAAAGTAGGGCAAACGCCACTAACTTGATATTCTTTCGTGGTTGACAATGCAAATCTATGCAGCATATAGTAACGTATCCCATCTCCCAAGGGCGGCTGATCAATGTTGTCACCTTCCTTCACAACTGTGCTCCATTCGGGACACCATTCAAGGGTCACTGGGTGATGGATGTTTCTGAACAGGAGATTTTGGACCAATTCGAAGACTGGGAAATTCATTCTAGAGCATTAGTCAAGGTATCCGATACTATCCTCGTTAATCGCTTTTGCTGACGTCGTGACAGTGTGTCGAGAGGCCGTCGCGATGGGCACTACATACCCTCAGGTCATTACCTTATTATGTAGACGGCAGGGTCGCCATACTCGGAGACGCAGTAAGCTTTGTCTCACCTTTTGGTTAACCTAACGACGGTTGAGAACATCCCAGGCACATGCCATGGAGCCTCACTTTGGTGCAGGCGCAGGACAGGCGATGGAGGTGGGTACCACGGCCTAGCCGACGCTCACTGGATCTACACAGAGTAACCGCTCCCTACAACGGCAGGATGCATACATCTTGGGGCGTTTGTTGACACACGAGTTGACGCATGCAGGAAACATCGCCGATGCGCTGAAGATTTACGAACAAGTCCGCTTGCCGTTTGCGAACAACGCCGTCCAGCGAACGCGGGATGTAGGTCGCTTTTACAGTTTCTCCGCTTGCGCGGACGGCTCTGTACCTGCCCATTGTACTCCGGAAGAGCTTAACCGTGTGCGCAAGTCGATCGAGGATGCATGGGGGTGGCAGAGCGAGTGCGACTGGGTATGGGCTGATGCAGAGGAGCATTGGCGTACGAAGTGTGGTGCGCGGGCCAAGCTGTAGTCGGTCTCCCAAGACAGGGTAAATTCGAGTTTGAAATATGCTGTTGTTTCTGACTTCAACGTTATGGAATACACATGTAGCTCTCCGCGTACCTTACAGACAGAATACAATGGCATTATGAAAGTCTGCCGTCCGCCGAGGTTGTTCTTGCAGTCTACTTGGTATATTTGCGTCCTTGGTGCTACTAACAATAGAAGCTTGTGTTTCGCGCTGTCTCATTGCTTTATATGGCTATTTAGATCTTTCATAACTGCGAGGGTGCAGCATATTCACGACTTGGTTTAACGTTAAGTTGGATGAGTAACAGCCGATTCTGAGGGGGCAGGATTTATGTAGAAGTGCTGTTAAATAATTCACTTGCGACTCGATTGACAACTAGGATTAGGGAGTCACGGTCGTTACAATACATACACAAGGATACATTCTCTACGTGCCAGAATCCATCATAGCATACTGGATAAAATAGTTACATAACAAGTATGAGAAATGCAAAGCGAGAAAGCAAACAAGGATATAGAACTAGGCACCTAGATGAATATACAGAATACGTTGATCGAGTGGTACATTGACCGATTTCATTGTCTTGTTCAGCGCGTACGCTGCACGGGTATGATCTAGCCTTCCAGACTCGTTCACCATATGCTTGTAGAACGTCGACGTGATCTGGTTCGTATGACCATCGTCGACCGCCCACATCGTCCCGATCACCGAACGGAAGCCAGAAAACTGCATCGCCGCTGCGAGATGAATGACCTGGTCTGGACTCTCCTCATCTCCAACAGTCGTATGGCATGCGGAGAGATACGCGAAATCGGGGTTCTCCAGATCGCACCTAATGATGTGCTCGATCGTAAACCGTCCGTCATGGAGAGCGAACGCAGACTCAAAGGGTCGTTTCCGGTTCGCAACGCCATGACATGCAAGGTGAACCCATTGGGTCTGCCTGAGCTCTTCGGCGACGCGCGAGATGCAGGCTTCTGTACCCTCGATCTGCATGAATGTGGTGAGATCGTGAACGCACTGACCGATGTTGGCCAGTTCGGTGCTGACAGAGTGGAGTTTGCTCTCCCCGATGGCATTTGCTTGACCAATGGCGATGAACATTTTCCTATCGCTGATAGAAATGGAACGGCCTGCCTGTCTAGCACGAATGAGGGCGCTCAGGGTGGGGGTATACGAAGAGATGTAGAGGCTAGCGAGATTCCGTTGACCCGCCCTATAAGGACCTGCAGCGTGCAAAGGCAGAAGGGAGAACTCGGCAGTCGGACACCACCATACGCGGGAACCACGAGGGAGTATTGGCTGGAGGTATTCGGCAACATGAGAGACAACACAATCCCAGAGTTCCCGCAGGATGAGGGCAAGGTCTTTCGAGACGTCGTTCAACTTTGCGCGCATGGTCGTGGTCCGGAGCATTAATGCAAGGTCTCTAACGTGCTCTTGAGTGATTGACAATGGAATATGAACGGGGTCCCTGTCGGCCAAAACAACGAGGGCATCGCAACTATATTGGCTTGCATTTACGATGACAACGGGCCCTCTACTTGCCGCGCGTTGGAGGTCGGAGAAGGGTAACGGTAAAAGGAAATCGGAGAGGCCAGGCAGCTCGCGAATCTTGGTCGCGATGCGCTTCAATTCAGTATTGAGGACGTACAGCTGATCGTGTTGATCAGAAGTGGCAGGTGAATTGAGAACACTGCGAATATGCGAGGTCAACCGTGTGAATTCGTCAGCCAACTCATTTCCGGCCGGGCCGGATGCAATGACATCGTCAAGTGGCAAACGGAGGCGAGTGAGCTGGGTCCAAAAGACACCCCGTCCTTGCTCCAGAAGCTCGACTGCACGTGGAAGTGCACGGTTACGAAGGCCTGCAGAGAACGCATCCACTGCGAGCGACGACGTCACCTTCTTCAGGAGGTCAAGATGGCGAGGCAATGATGGAAGGGTAGAGAGGTGTTGGACAAGTAGTCGAAGAGAGGTTCTATATGCCAAAAGTATAGATGGATGCCGGTAACTCTCAGCGGCACGGATCCAGGCTCGAGCGGCAGACAGATCGGCGAGAGACACCATTTGAGGTATATCTGCCAACTGAAGATAAAGACTGAATAACGCCTCCTTGTCTTCTGCCAGTCCCGATTGTGTGAACCGAATGTGGAGATAGCCTACAAAGTTCTCTAATGCAGTTGATCGATCAGGGTGTCCTTGCGGGCACAGCTCTAGTACTTCTCGGTGGAGGACAATGGCCAGCTCGAGATCCGCTACTGCACCGAGCTGCTTGTAGCGAGTCGAGAGACATAATGCAAGGTTGTTCAACGGGGATGGGCGATTAGGGTGTCCTTGCGGGCACAGCTCTAGTGCTTCTCGGTTTAGGACAATGGCCTCCTCGAGATCCGCTACTGCACCAAGCTGGTCGTAGCGAGTCGAGAGACACGATGCAAGGTTGTTCAACGGGGATGAGCGATCAGGGTGTCCTTGCGGGCGCAGCTCTAGTGCTTCTCGGTTCAAGACAATGGCCTCCTCGAGATCCACTACTGCACCGAGCTCCTTGTAGCGAGTCGAGAGACACAATGCAAGCTTGTTCAACGAGGATGAGCGATTAGGGTGGCCTTGCGGGCGCAGCTCTAGTGCTTCTCGGCTAAGGACAATGGCTTCCTCGAGATCCGTTACTGCACCGAGCTGGTTGTAGCGAGTCAAGAGACTCGATGCAAGGTTGTTCAACGAGAATGAGCGATTAGGGTGTCCTTGCGGGCACAGCTCTAGTACTTCTCGGTTGAGGACAATGGCCTGCTCGAGATCTGCTACTGCACCGAACTGGTCATAGCAAGTCAAGAGACACAATGCAAGGTTGTTCAACGAGAATGAACGATCAGGGTGTCCTTGCGGGCGCAGCTCTAGTGCTTCTCGGTTGAGGACAATGGCCTCCTCGAGATCCGTTACTGCAGCGAGCTGGTTGTAGCGAGTCGAGAGACACAATGCAAGGTTATTCAACGGGGATGAGCGATTAGGGTGTCCTTGCGGGCACAGATCTAGTGCTTCTCGGTGGAGGACAATGGCCTGCTCGAGATCCGCTACCGCACCGAGCTGGTCATAGCGAGTCGAGAGACACGATGCAAAGTTGTTCAACGAGAATGAATGATTAGGGTGTCCTTGCGGGTGCAGCTCTAGTGCTTCTCGGTTTAGGACAATGGCTTCCTCGAGATCCGCTACTGCACCGAGCTGGTGATAGCGAGTCGAGAGACACGATGCAAGGTTGCTTAACGAGAATGAGCGATTAGGGTGTCCTTGCGGGCACAGCTCTAGTACTTCTCGGTTGAGGACAATGGCCTCCTCGAGATCCGTTACTGCACCGAGCTGGTGATAGCGAGTCGAGAGAGACAATGCAAGGTTGTTCAACGAGAATGAGCGATTAGGGTGTCCTTGTGGGCACAGCTCTAGTGCTTCTCGATTTAGGACAATGGCCTCCTCGAGATCCACTACTGCACCGAGCTGCTGGTAGCGAGTCAAGAGACACAATGCAAGGTTGTTCAACGGGGATGAGCGATTAGGGTGTCCTTGCGGGCACAGATCTAGTGCTTCTCGGTTGAGGACAATGACCTCCTCAAGATCCGCTGCTGCACCGAGCTGGTCATAGCAAGTCGAGAGACACGATGCAAGGTTGTTCAACGAGAATGAGCGATCAGGGTGTCCTTGCGGGCGCAGCTCTAGTGCTTCTCGGTTTAAGACAATGGCCTGCTCGAGATCCGCTGCTGCACCGAGCTGGTTGTAGCGAGTCGAGAGACACACTGCAAGGTTGTTCAACGGGAATGAGCGATCAGGGTGTCCTTGCGGGCACAGCTCTAGTGCTTCTCGGTTTAGGACAATGGCCTCCTCGAGGTCCGCTACCGCGCCGAGCTGTTGGTAGCGAGTCAAGAGACACAATGCAAGGTTGTTCAACGGAATGAGCGATCAGGGTGTCCTTGCGGGCACAGCTCTAGTGCTTCTCGGTTTAGGACAATGGCCTCCTCGAGGTCCGCTACCGCGCCGAGCTGTTGGTAGCGCGTCGAGAGACACGATGCAAGGTTGTTCAACGGGAATGAGCGATCAGGGTGTCCTTGCGGGCACAGCTCTAGTGCTTCTCGGTAGAGAAAAACGGCCTGGTCGAGGGATCTGGTCCCCCCTCCTAGCCTGAACTTATTAAGAAGAGACTCTGCCCGTGAACGCAACTTCTTCGCTGCGAGTCACATCAGTTCACTACACTGTGCACATACATGACGAAAAAGTACCTCTGGAATCCCTGTGTGTCGACGAAAACTTCTTAAACCAGGTGATCACGGAGTGCATGACGGACGTTGAATGGAGCTGTCGAACTTGGGAAGGGCCAATCCATTGTTGTTCCCAACGACAAGACGAGAAACGTACTGTGGGCTCACTGAACTTGATTTGACGTGCCAGTGGTTGTTTGAGGTACACTGGGATGTCGTGCGCGCGGGTCAGGGAGTGGGGCAAGGATACACCCAGCTGTCCGGCAGATCGGACGATGGCGATATTCCTGTGTCGTGCGATGCCCAAAAACGATCCTGTACCGTGCCTCCCCAAAGACGATCGTCAACGTCGATAGTCTGAACGGGAAGGGTCAATTGACATCCGTACAGATTCAGCCAGTGTGAGAACGCACTGAGTCACTGGGGTCTTGTCATTCCAACGCTGGCCGTCGTTCGTGACAGCGACCAGCGCACCTCCAGATACCTGCTGTTGACCGGCCGTCATGCAGGCTGCGCCACCCTCTGAACTTTCTGAAGCCTTCTGCGCGGACCCCGTTCTCGCGGTCAACATCCACGCGCCCTTCGCCGAGCGTTGCGAAACCGCGCGCAGTGTCAAACGCGAGCAATATCAGTGGATCCACCCATGAAGCCGTCGGTTCGCCTACCTCGACGACGCTCACCGCCACTTCCACAGTCTCTGCGGCGGGCAATGTTCGCTCCCCAAACGCGACACCCGTCCCGTCCACACCGCGCTCTCCAAGCGGGCGAGTATGCCCATCTCAGGCGCGGCGTTATAACCAAGCCACCATCTTCATTTGTGACAAAACGGCGCCGACCTCACCCTCGCCTGTCAAAGGTCGCCCACAGAACCCCAGGAAAATCCCCAGGACGAGCCGCCCTGCAAAGTCTCCAAAGATGACCAGGACTCCGGAGAGATCGCCTCAAGCAGTTGACACATTCGAAATCCCGGCGAGCCTACTGAGTCCCAGCAGCGAAAACGAATGTCTATCATGATATTTAGGTCACCCTGCATGCAGACTCCTATTATGGTATAACCTAGGACACACCACTTTACAGGATGTTGCTCCAAAACACCATTGTCATGGTTGTCGTTCTCCTGGTCTGTGCACTTGCTCAACCCCCTGAGTAATGATTGGTCATTTGTTGTATATCATGTACGTACCGCACGACGCTCATTCTTTCCTTCAGCGTCGCGATTCTCTTTTCTAGGTAGCGTCTTCCCGCCATATCTTTTCTAGCAATCAACGTGCTCGTTGTCAGATAACGCGCCCTGACACAGCATTTCTCAGTGCGGGGTGAGTCTGGATTCTGCTGAATAAAGGCAGGAATTTGCTCGTGGAGTAACTGTGAAGAAGATCGATCTCGCAGATCCAAGCTGGGCTGTTCTCGAGTCTGGACGAAACCTTGATGGCCCAAGTCCCTTCTCACTCGGCTAATGTTGATGCCAGCGAGTTCCGTTCGCACCCGATTCTTGCGCACGCCATTGTTTCGCATTGTCATCACGCTCCACAGCCTTATGGCACCGTCATTTAACGTGTCCATCTGGTAGGTTCTTGCTCGACTCGGATGTGATAACTTGACGAGGCTAAACCCGGTGTAGTGGGGGAGGTATAGGTGGGCTGACGCTAGCATTGGTCATCGGAAAGTATGGCACTCTCCCGGTGGAGATATTTGAAGCTGGTTCTACAATCACCACTGTCGGTGCTGGAATCTCGTTTTTCGGGAGGACCATGGACATCTTGAAAGACATGGGGCTGTATGACGAGCTCATTAAAATGGCTATCGGACCTCCAAAGGAGAATGATGGTTTGTCGTATTCTAATTCTTTCATTCGTCTTCCACATAAATCCACACATGAAATGTAGGTCCATGTTTCAGGAAGTCTGACCAACGAGATGGGTATCACTGGTTCTCGAGGAATTTGAAACGTGAGGATATGCATCCGACGGCTCGTATTGTCTCTGATCTTGTGTCTATGTCCTGCAGGTGGGACGTTGTCAATCCACAGAAAGGATATGGTAGACTTCCTCCTGCGACATGTTCCTGCTTCTTGCAAAATACACACATCCAAGAGGCTCACATCCTATGACGTTAATCCCAAGACCGGGAAAATAACCCTGCGTTTCTCCGACGGATCTAGCTCTGTCACAGATGTGTTGATTGGGGCTGATGGTATTCGCTCAGCAACGCGCAGAACTATGTATCAGAATCTCGCTTCCTCGGTCGAAGACGATAACTCCAAAAAGAAAGTATTTGAGTACATCGATCCTGTGTGGACGGGCATCCTAGTTTATAGGAGCCTGATACCGACAGCGAAACTCCTGAAGAAGTACCCCGACGTTGAACCGCCGACCGAACTAACGCTGGTAAGCCACCTCGCCGGTTCGTATAGGGGGAATACTTATTTTTATATCTAGCATCTTGGAACGAATAAAGTAAGGGCAACACAACTTTGAAGATGTTTCATTCTGACCAGTATACACGTGCAAGCATATGGTAGTATATCCTGTCTCTCAGGGGCGACTGATCAATGTTGTGATCTTCCTTCACAACCGTGGTGCGTTTGGGACACCCTTCAAGGGCCGCTGGGTGGTGGACGTTTCTGAACAGGAGGTTTTGGATCAATTCGAAGACTGGGAGGTTCACTGTAGAGCATTAGCAAAGGTATTCGATACATTCGCGTCGCTCGCTGCGACCTTTTTCCTGATGACTCACTACAGTGCGTCGAGCGACCGTCGAGATGGGCACTACATTCCCTCCGGTCGTTGCCCCGTTATGTAGACGGCAAGGTTGCCTTGCTTGGAGATGCAGTAAGCTTTATTTCACTTTGTTGTCAACCTAACGGTAGTTGAAGACACCGCAGGCGCATGCTATGGAGCCGCACTTTGGTGCAGGCGCAGGACAAGCGATGGAGGTGGGTACCGTGGCCTAGCCAATTCTCACTGACGCTGATCGACCGCTCTCTATACCGGCAGGACGCATACGTCTTGGGGCGTTTGTTGACGCACGAGTTGACGCATGCGGGAAACGTCGCCGATGCACTCAGGATGTACGAACAAGTCCGCTTACCGTTCGTGAGCAGCATCGTCCAGCGAACTCGGGATGTTGGTCGCTTTTATAGTTTTTCCGCCTGTGCGGACGGCGCTGTACCTGTCTACGGTACTCAGGAAGAACTGGATCGTGTGCGTAAGTCGATCGAGGATGCGTGGGGGTGGCAAAACGAGTCGGAGTGGGTATGGGGTGACGCAGAGAAGCGTTGGCGTGCGAAATGTGGTGCGCGGGCCAAGCTCTAGTCTCTGGTTTGATATACGATGTATGGAATTGTATTTATTGTTGGGGATATAATTCTTGTTGTAGCCTTGTGTACAGAATGAGACTGATCTCGCTTGCTTACATAACCCCTCACCAACAGATACGATCGATTGATCGACGATGATCTCATATGTGCACAGGTCAGGCTGACAAGCATCTTATCACTCATGGATCACAGGTTCAAGCAACTGCGGGTGATAATGATTCATACGTTGGCATGTCATGTGGCTCAATGCTAGCTTAAATACGCTTTCCACTCATGACTGCCTTCTTCTTCTCTGCCTCTGCTACTTTGGCTGTACGAAGCAATATTTTATTTCGGATACAGTTTTGGAGATGGGGGGATACAGACCTTCTGCTTCGGCCTTGCGCTTAGCCTGTGCAGCCTCGCGTTCTTCTTTAATCTTCTTCAGACGAGCGAGATCCGACTTCGCTTCCTCTGTCTCGCCAGCAACATGACGCTATATGATCGAATGAGATGCGTCATTGGAGTCGTTGAGGGATGTGCCTACCTTCCAATACCGTTCCTTGGCTTCTTGCTTCTCCTTTGCCTCCCTATACACACAATCATAGTCAACACGATGAAAGACACATAGTCCGACCAGACGACGACGTGATTGGAACATTACGGCCTACCTTTCCTTGCGAGACAATTGTCCTGAGCCCAGGTCTGATATATTGAGTTTCTTCTCGACATGATTGGGATTAATGAGATCCGCGTCCTCGCCATCTTCGTCGATTCCTTGTTTCTGAGCTTGTTTCTCAGCGGCTTGTTTCTTCTTGAGTTCACGTCGTTCGGTGCGCGTCAGTTCAGGTTGTGCGGAGGCGCTCGGTCCAGCTGCCTCGTCTCCCTCTTCGTCGTCGTCGTCGTCGTCCTCTTCCTCCTCTTCTATAGCACCGTCTTCTTTGTCTTCCTCATCGCTATCGTCCTCCTGGGTGTTTTTACGGCGAGACCTACAATAATGATAGTTGAGCGGCGAACACCCGAGTAATGAAAGTACGCATACTTCGATTCGGCCACCCCGTCACTGTCAAGCACCATATCCCGACTAGACACGCCATCCGCACCGTCAGATCCCATTCCGTGCCACTGAACAGTATAATGCGCGCTCACCTAAAGTTCCTACCCCCACCGCGCTTGGTCTTGAACTTGCCTGATCCTCTGACCATGTTGGACGAAAGAGTACACAAAGATAAGAAAGCTTCCCTAGTCACATCTTGGAGTCATGCCCCAAATTAGGACTCATTTGCTGACTAATCACCAGTGCTGTCGAGTGTCCCCGAACTTAGTTTGTGTTGGACATCATACAGCACACGATGACGACGATACCGTCCCGTTTGGCGCAGGTCGCGCGCATGTCGAGCAGCCCAGAGGAGGCTCGCAGACGTGTCATCGACCTCTACAGGGGTTGGATCCGCGCCGTGAGTCGTGTCTTCAGAACGCTTGACGTCGACCCCCCCCGCTGACCACACGCAGGCACCCGAAATCGTCACCTTGTACGCCATCCCCGTCACCCCGGCCTACGTCCGACATTGCATCCGCCAAAAGTTTGAGGCAAACAGGCACGTCACTGATCCACGCGCGATCGAGGTGCTCGTGCACAAGAGCCGTCTGGACCTCCAGGAGTGCCTCAATTGTTGGAAGCAGACAGACCACGTGATGGGTATCCTCCTCAATGTAGAGAAGCGGCCACAGCGCACGTTTTTGCAAAAGTTTTTCGAGGGTGCGTGCTTACCGTCTTGTCGGGTGGGTGGGGATACTGACGCAGGGGGATAGGCAGAGACGAGGATGCTGTTCTGCCGGCTGCTTCTGGTGTCGTATAGCAAGCCATGTTCATGTTGCGTGGACTTTAGACAATCCAATATCTACACTATCTTTACGGGACCTCCTGCCGTTTGAACATATGACATCTACCCGCACACGCTGATCATTTACAGGTCAAAAGTTCTTCCAATTGGGTGGCTGTCCAAAAATGATAGAAACCAAAACCTGACGCTAACCGTCCGCCTCTCGGACGGACCTACGAGAGCTCCTCAGTCCTGCGTGCCCTCCTCCAGATGTCCTTCATCCAAGGTTCCGTCCCCGTTACGAACCTCACCCCAAGCATACAAAATAGTCGTTCCAGGACCCAATTTTGTATCACGAGCATGCTGATAACAAAGAGGTCAAGAAACCGACTCGCGGAGGAGGGGTGTACGGCTAAGGGATGGTAAAACTGGTTGCAATCCTGGAAGGCGTCCCGTGGAATAGACACGAAACGCATCCTTTGCGTCGCACATTCGATCCATCCTAACTCTCCCTCGCTACACCTCTGCTCTGTTTCAAATACACGCATATATGTGTCTTCGTCGGATACGCTAAACAGCGGGCACTGGCCGTCTGTTTTGGACTTGCATCCTGCAAGGAAGAACAGGCGTGCAGAGGGGGCCAGCAGGAAGAGCGCGAACACACACGAGGAGGTGTATGAGATTGTCAGTGTTGGCGGCTCGGATAGATCATCAACATTTCTTGGGGAGCATGTCCATGTCTGCGTTGATGGATCGCCCGAGAGCAGCACGACACGAACGCCCGTATCTGCGCAACGTTGCTCAAGGAACGCGAGCATGCGTCGACGGGCATAGCGTTCGAGGAGCGTAGGCCTCTGATAGATGACTCCACCTGAGTAGTCGCGCTCGGAAAAAGTGCGATCATTGTCCCTTGGTAGCGATAATTCCTGTGTATCGCTCTCTCTCGGAGGTGCGCACGACAGAGCTGGGAAGGGCTCTGGTCGCGCAAAGACAGGTAAATATCTGTGATAGTGGAGTAGCCATGCTTGGTAGAGTATCCGTGGAAGAGTAAGGAACAGTGCAAAGGGAAAATGGGAGAGGGAAGCGAGGAGGTTGTGGGTAGTGAGGGGTGCGGAGCGTTGAGGAGTCAAATGGGCAGTCAGTTTGAGAGTGCCAGAAGCAGCCTCGGTGGGATTGTGGTCGGGTGTGTGTAAGTATATTCGGACCCTTGGTTTCGGAGGGTCACAAGGGAAAAGATCGAAAGGGGGGTGAGAGGGTAACTTGATGGCTACGGTGTAGAACCCCGAGCGGTCGTTGAATGGCGAGACAAAGAAGCGGCGGGGGAACGTCCACTGATGGTCATAGCTGTCCAGAGAATGAGTGAGCAGAGAATAGGCAGAGGATAATCCTACCCTTTTGGCGGCCTCGGGTCTTCGTTTTCGCCCAGTTGCAACACGTAGACATGTCCCTCGTCAAAGGTATTTTGTACCTGAATAGGTACGTCTCATTCTACAGAAAGCGAGGCAACGTAACTCACCTCTAAAACAACCACGGACACCTCTCCCGAGGGTCGGTAGCAATAATAGATCGTGAGGGGATTAATACCCTCGAACGCACAGATGGCGGGCATCATCATCATCCACACGTCTCTTACTTCGCACGGTGCGGTGATCGCACCGCTGTCCAGTAAGACGTGATCGAGTTTGGCGCGGATGGACACGGGAGACGTACGCTCTCCATCTTGGGGGGCGAGATACCCGTCGCCCCTAAGCCCGACGAGGGTCCCACATATAGACCCAAAGCGAAACACGTAACCCAGTGTGGGACCCCATCCAAGGGAGATGGGCAAGTCCAGTTTAAAATGCTCGAGAGCGTCGAGGGACACGAGGAGCGAGAGTGTCGGATACGTGAATGCGTGTTTGGAGTGGACGGGGAGGAGGCGGGCGTGGGTGACCTTGTTAATGAGGACGTACGCACGGAATGGTAGGCTGAGTTGCATCGGTCGTACAACAAGTACCATACAAGAGACCTGTCATCATCGTCGCCGTCGTCGCGGATCCTCACGTGCCAAATCACATGACCGAAGAACACAGTTACTTGTTTGTAGACACTAGGACTACCGTCATCGAACGACAGGCTAACTACAGAACAAGAGCATGGCATTATCACTGGCAAGTGATAACAAAGACTCCTTTGCTAACGCGGTGTGAGTTCCATTCCGAGCAATGTCACTGACTACTGCCTACATGAACGCTACACCACGCGTCCGACCGAATTCCGCTTTACCGTGACCACTCTCTGACCAATTCAAGTATCACTTTATCAACGGTCGCTCTCCCTGGACGTTCCGTGGTGAGGCTACACCATACCTCGTATATACCGACGTGCTGGTTTGGATGAAGGCGGCACTTATGTGCCCGCAAGATCGATAACAAGACTAGCCCCGACCTAACTTGAACGTATCGAATCTTGTGAATGAATCAAACACCTAGATCGACGATTAGCATCGACTGAAGACGGTCCACATCATCTCTCGTCACAGTAGCTATCGAAGCGCCCCCAACTTCGGGGTCCTCTCATGTACCTCGTAGGTAGACATACTTGGAAATTCGTGCTAGAATTGTGTCCCTGACTGCCACCCGCAGGTCATCTGAATCAGGCATCGACATTCGAACTCGAGGAAGGTCTTTCTTTCTCGGTACGTGGCCGCAAGTAGAAAGACACCTCACTTATCAACATCCCCAACTAGCGTATCTTCGTTTGCAGACTTACACTCCAATCTCGCATGTTTTGCCAGTGGGAGCCAACAGCACTCACTCTCCAGTATTGCGGCGGATGAAAGACATCACGGACAGAAGGATTGGTGCCGCGCTTGATGAGAATAGGGCAACATCCCTTCTCATGACTCCACGACACGTGGTTGTGACACTCATATTTTCTGCCACTGGATGAGCGATGTACCGTAGCAGGCTACCAGGAAAGTGGACAACGGGCTTGTTTCTACGATACCTCGTTTGCTGAGAATCTTTGCAGCACGGCAACGGACTGCAGGAACAGACCACAGAGACGTTCTGCAGACGATTTCTACATATTGTATACAGAACGAAGACGAGGCATACGCATAGGTGGAATAAATATCCGAGTCATCCTTCAAAGTACCACCTTTCCTCTGCAGCGCGCCCCTCAAACCTGACGTGTACCATCTCCCAACACTTCAAGTCTATTAACCTCTATGTCAACCTCCACCACCTGACTCTCCCCCTGCACTGAACTGGTATTTGCAAATGCAATGGCACTCATGGCCGCATTTGTGCTGGCAGCAGGTCTGGACAACACACCAAATCCTGTGTCAATCCCCTCCCAGCGGCCACGGAGATCCTGATCATAGAGCTCTCGTAGGCTGATGATGAACTGAGGTGTCATAGTGATTACTACTATGTTGGAAACCACGCCCGTGATGAGCAGTGCGTAACTGCTGAAAGTTGACTCAGTCGGCAATACACTGATGGAGAGGGTGAACAACATGTATCTGGGAGTTAGGCCACTGGTCAGTTTTTCTGCAGGCATGTAAGATGGACAGAACAAAATGATAATAGATGTAAATTAAAAGAGGAGACATATGCAAGGAAGTATATAGTACCATCTGTCACAAGTTGCTGCATGTACTGGTTAGGTTGCCACAGCTTAGTTGCCTTGTACATGTTAACTGACTGCTTCATGGTTTGGAAGACAGAAAGAGCAAAGATTGCAACACTGAGAACAGATCGAAAGATTCCATCATACAAGTGAACTGTTGCCATCAGCTGGGCATCAGCTGTTGTAGATTCAATACAAATGGAGATAGTGGTGACATCATGATGGATGGTGAAGACTAGAGGAAAGATGGTAAGGTATATTGTAGTGATCCATGTAGTTCAGCCCAGGACAGACCTGATATCTGATGTGTATTGAGATTGTCAGAAATGATTCCAGCAATGATGCAAAAGAGGACCTGTGGCACAAAGATGGACAAAAGAGTGTAAAGGATCTTTTTGGATCTTTTCCACAGTGCATACACTCGAAGAATCATTACCACTATAATTTGAGACCATCATTATAGAAAGGGAATCAGAGAGTACATATACATAGGAACTCACAATCAGCAGCAGCAAGATATGTGATAAGTCCCCAGAAAAGTATCAGACCAATGGCAGTGCCTTTAGAATATCTATGTTTCATCATCATTTTAGAGTACAATGAATTGATGTACTTACACCTGTGAAACTATTATCAATAGAGTTGACAACTAAATTTTAGGATACATACATCTATCAAAAGAAAATCATTAATAATCAGCAAGGTACAAAGCAGAAAAACTCACTTCCACATGAGCAGGCATAAAGATACTGCCCACCAAAAATATACATAATCCACTTAATTAACATCTAGTTGTGTGATTAAGAACATACAGAGATCTCCAGGACTTGAAAAATTGTTGCATTTTTAGCTGTGTAACTGATATTCATTATAGTAGCAACAAACTTACATCACCCAAGCAAAACCAATATAGCGGATCTACAAAATCATCAGTTCAAGATACATTCAATAGAGCAGATTCCTGAGGCAATATACAGACCACAATGAACATTGTGGAGATCCAGGTCCAGGGTTTGCACTGTGAGACTGTAAAACACTTGGCACTCATTTGAGGATTGTTGCTTCTTACCCAGATATTGTCTACCTTCAAAAAATGTTAATCAATGAATCAAATTCAGGCAACAAAACAAGATACCTCTCTTGCAAAAGTGAGGAATGCAGTATTAAGATAGCAGTGGTACATATCTATGATGGATAACATGCACAACTCACAATAATCATATATGACAACAGTAATTATCATGACTGAATGGGTCTTAAGAGCAGTAAATAACAAAGACATGATGGGCCATACTTGTTGTATAGTCATCCCATTGGAGGTCCTCCAGGAAACTAGAGGACATGATAGGTGAAAGATAGGTGGAAAATGGGTGGTAATGTCTGATTGATTAATAGAGACAGCCTGAGGAAGTAGGCTGAGAGGAAAGAAGGGGGAGATTGTCAGTGGTTTGACCTGGAGTCTCCTGGATAATATACCATTTGCCCAGCATATTATCTATTTGGCTTCAAGGCTCACTTGGAACCAGGAACAAGGCACAATATTAATCCTCCCATGTTTGGCAACTATGCAATACAAGTCAGACTCGGATATAAGCCATCTTCATTCATACCATAATATTATCATTTCATTGTTGCTATCACTATCAATCAAAAGCATGAGACCCCTGCTCACTTTGAATATCGGCGCTGATAGGTGATAACGCACCTGTAATCTACACCGCCCAGCGGCAGTATTTGTTAGCTCTCCATGGCCGCAGGTCAGGGTCGACAGGTAACTTGAATCCAGTCCCGGTTGTTGACCTGAAGATCAATGGACTGGTTTATCTCAGGCGATAGCGTCTCGTTCGAACAAAGATCATATACCTGTAAAGAATTGAGATAATAGCCTGAATGGGACAAATATTAAGAACTTGAAATTGCCGGATGATGAAAATCAGCACCACGTCACCGGTCGAACAAAATTCACCGTCGTTGATTATACAGCCATCTCACACGGCGGAAGAACGGCGGAAGAACAAGAATCATTTGGGGGCCATCACAGTCTAAGCCTCTTCCAGTGGTGACTCATATCCGTATCAGTTGTGGTTGTGATCACCAAGAAGTATTTCACGGTGTCAACAGCCCGCCGACTCAGACATTGTACTGATGAATCAGTGAGAAGTGGTATCAGATGCTCATGAGATATGCATGGTTACCTGTCAGTTGAAGCCTCGACTCGGAAGACTGATGGCATCCAGGAATATTACTTCAGCTCATAAAAATAAACCACACCAAAGGATGAGATCCAACTGACCAACAAACGGACGATAGATTCCTCCACCATGACGTCCAAATTATTTCTTCCCAAAATGATTCAAGCGTGAAATGTGCACGCAATAGGCGAACATCAGAGTCGTGTCCTGAAATACGATATGTCATCAGGGGGTATGGCAATAGAGGGGTGATCATACTAATAGACTGAGGTGCCCGTTGATGGGATATGGTGCGATGCATAGATCATAGGCTAAGAAGTAGGTCTTACTACTAGGTCAGATGGGATAAGACTGGTTTAGTCGCGATGACGCTGAAACCCAACGAGCATCGTGATACACGAGGCTCGGAAATTTGGTGGGGGAAACGGGCGAGGTAGTCCAGACGGATAGACATGGGACGGCTGAACGGCTAGTATGGTTATTTGTTGAGGAAGCCCAGTGAGGACCCTTCATATTCACATAAATAGTATCTTGGAACCCAGAGATACAACAAAGAAGGGAAAGTTGTGTTCGAACATATGTCCGCGAACGGCAACTTGAAGGAGTGCTAGATTTCCTTGTCGTCCATCACTGATAACGGCATTACTGAGGACCAGTGCGCCCTATCAAAGATGGGAGGATAAATCATGCTGGGTAGCGTCTGGATGGACCGGTGTTGTCTTCTCCAGTTTCGACGATGTGATTCTTCACCGGCGACTTTGGGGTTTTCCCCGTTTTGACGACCTTGATCGGACGCAGTGCGGGCTCAGGCTCGACAGCAGCGCTGGGCTTCGCAGACGTCAAGTTCGCAGCCTTTCCGTCTTAGTGGGGAGTAGTACTACATCGTCTTAGTCCTCAACACGCGGTTCTTCAAATTTGCTTTGAGACAGATCTCACCTCTCCATGCTTCAACGTTTTTATTCTAGAACTTCCTGTACCCGCGATTCTTTCTTGTCTTAAGTAAAACGCGTGACGGTGTTTACAACGGGTGCACTGCTTTCGAATCGTCAACACAGCACAACCAGTCGGTACACGTAGTCTTTTCACCATCATATCACGTATTCACAGGATTGGGTTTACTTGTATGGTAAACTTTGAGGCACGTTTGATCGTCCGCATACGTGAATATGAGCGCACGAAGTCTCGGGGATCAAGTGCATACCGAATCGAGTACTCCACCATTTCCCTTGCAGTATTTTTCTTCACTTTCGTTGTCGTTTTCGGATCTCCGTCCGCTTTGACGTGGGCCTGGACTTGGTATTAGCAGGCAATTGCTCTGAGTCAGAGCCCAAGTCTGTAATGAAGAGCTGTCAGAAGAGTGCAAATGGTTGGAAAGGGGAACGCACCTGATGTTTCTTATTACCTTCCACCACACCATAACGTGTCCCAGGGGGCTTTGTGGCAGGGTCGGCTTTCGCCTTACCCTTCCGGGACGCTGGCAGCTATGACATGTAACTTTCTGCCTGCATCCTCAGAACATAAACACCGTTCTGAAGTGCGTTACCCACCAACTACAACCTGACATCCCTCGGTGATGGCAGCCACGGCCGCTTCATGCGTCGGGGATGCCTGGCGAGACTTGTAAAGCAAAGACGCTTCGCAGACAGGTGGTGGATTGTTACTGAATGGAGGCTGTATGTGCAAGAATATCCATAAGCGGGTTTCCGGTGGACGGTGCGATCGCCTTGTCGAGTCAACCTGCACGTCAAAACATGGTACGATGGAGAAATGAAACAGACAAGAACCCATCGCAATCACAAAACCAAGCATGTGATGGCTTGAGGCGCACGGCTTTTCTCTCTTCTGCGAAGATACCAAGCTCTTGGTCTGTTCGTAGTAAAAATTTGCCAGATGACGGAATCGACACCATGCCACCAATCACGCAGGACTCACCCTCGTCGACTACTTATCTGTCTTTTACCATAGTCACCTCACGTCGGCGGAAGATTTGCGGGAGGGACGAGGAGAGTCGCCAAGGGATCAGCAGCAACTCCTTCGAGCGGGTGATTGTGACATCGCGATCGTGGTCACCATCAAGAAGTGGGCCACGGCATCGAGGGCCACGGCCCTTTGACAACCTTGTACTGATTCGACGCAATGAGAAGTGACATTAGATGCTTATGAGACGATCACCTGCCATTCGAAGGGTCAAAGACTGACGGCGTCCAGGAGTGTTACTTCGGTCTTGTAGTTCGTAAACCTGAACCGAATCAAGGAGTGAGATCAAACTCACCAAATAAAGGACGATACACTCCGCCTCCATGACGTTCGCGGTCTTTCTTCTTCTGCACGCATAGGCGAAGGTTCATCTAATGACAAACTTGAACATCCGGCTCGTATCCCAGCGAAACACGAAACACGATCCGGGCGCAGAGTATTGTTAGACTTGTGCTCGAATAGGGGACAGTGGAGGTGGGAGTATTCCTGGTACGTCAGGAATGCAACGAAGACGGGGAGTTGTGTCTAAACGTATGTTCGCGGACAGTGAGGAGCGGCGTTCTCATGCTCTCCAACGTCCATCACTGATAACGGCATCGTTCTCTGGCAGGTCTGCAACATTGTGCCTCCATCGAAGTCGGAAGGACAAGTCTTAGTGTAGTACGATGGTGCGGTGATAACAAGGCACAGTTAAAGTTTTGCGCGGATAGAATTTAAGGTGTACTTAGCATCCTAGTGGGCGAGAGCCGCATCCGCCCACCTAAGCCCGACGAAAGTTCCCCGTATTGACTAGGAGCGGAAAATGTACCACACTGAATAGCGAGCGAATCGCTCACAATGCGTCGTCATAGGCGTTACAATTGACAACATCTGTAATTGTTCGCTGTCCACCCAAGTCGAGTACAATGCGACGAATTAGATTCATAGCAAGATGCATACATAACAAAAACGAGATCGTTGGTGTAGATATGGTCCTCTTGATGTTTGAGAATGATGTTCGGGAGCAGCGTCGTAAGCAGTGACATAGAATATGATAGAAGAGCAAGGGGAAAGGTGAGGTACTCAAGAACCTAGATGCGTCGAGGTGCCGCATGGATGTGCGCTCGCAAACCAGCCGGATGTCCATGACGTGGATTGGTCCATGTGGCTTCCAGCCATAATCACGAAAGACAATCCAACTCGTCCGGTTCGCTGTCTAAACATCGCAAATGTCGTGCCGTGCTTGCCTTGATCCGCTCAAGTACTTCACGCGGTGGACCTTTTGGTGTCTTTGCGGGAGGCGGTTTCGTGGCCAACTTCGGACGCAGAGCAGCCGGATCTTCAAGCTTAATGTTTGACTCGGAGGCGCGTTCACGTTTCTTGTCGGGCTTGTTCTCCTTCAACTTCTGGGACGACGAGTGGGGAGCACTGATCACACAATCACCAGTTTAACTCGTTCGTCGCGTAGCATGCTAGAAAATCGTACCCTGTTTCGGCGAATTTGACAACCTTCCTAGGCCGGTCATCACAGTTGTCTTCTTCCTTTTTCCGCTTCTTGGGTTTCAAGACCGCCTTAGGAAGTGTCTCGCCGTTGCGATCTTCTTCGACTTCGACGATGTCCTGGTCAGGATCGGCCCTACCCTTCCGGTTGCCTTTGCCGGTGCCTTTGGAGCCTTTACCGCCTTTGACTTCCTTGATCGGATGCGGCGTAGGTTCGGGCTCCATTGCAGCGGTGGGTTTCGTAGAAGTCAACTTCTTTCCCTTCTTAGCCGGCGGTGCTGCTACATCGTCGTCATCGTCCTCGTCACGATTTACCGGCCGCTTCTTCACATTTATCTTTGGACAATTCTCATCCTGCGTCCTCTCCTCTCTCTCCTCTAATTCCTTCTTCTCCGAAGATCTTGTTACAGCAATCCTTTCTGTCTTGACACGCGTGACAGTCTTTCTGACAATGGGTACGTCGTCGTCAGTCTCGCCATCACATTCATATCGTCTGTTCCTCTTAGGGTTGGATTTAGCTTTATATGGAACCTCCACGAGCCTCTGGTCATCGTCTGGATACGCGTATATAAGTGTACGAAGTATCAGGGATCAAGTGCATACCTGAATCAAGTAGTACTTCAATTACCTCCTTGACAGGCTTTGTTTTCGGTTTCGATTTATTCTTCGTTTTCGGATTTCCGTCCGAGGTAGATGGAGCAGCTCGCTGTTTGCCTCTTCCCTTTGGCGTGGGCTTGGACTTGGTAGTGGCAGGGGGAGGTTGTTCCGCGTCAGAACCTGGGTCTGGAATAAAGAACTCTCAGGATGGAACAAACGAGTGCAAGGGAGAACACACCCAGTGTCTTCCTTTTGCCTTTCTTCGTGCCACGACCCTTCGGAAGAGGCTCTGAGACCGTGTCGGCCGCTGAGAGCGATGAAAACCAAGCATATATACACCAGACTCAGCACGATAAACGCGAAATCTCACCTCGCGGTTCAACAGCTTTCGTCTTCCCCTTTCGGGACTTTGGTAGCTTTGACTTGGAACTTCCTGTATGCATTCTCAGCACATGGACTCGGCTACGAAGTGCGGCTACGAACCAGCTATAGCTTGACTCTCCTCGGCGATGATGGCCGTAGCCGCTTTACGCGTTGGTGATGCCTGACGAGGCTTGCGAGGCGAAAGACGCTTCGCAGAGACATTCTTTGAACGGGCCTTGGTAGGTGATTCACCAGAGACTGTACGCGCAAGGAGGATATCCAAAAGCGGGTTCGCGGTAGACGGTACAAACGCCCTGTTAAGTCAGCCTGCAGGTCAATGTATGACACCATACACAAACGGAACGGCCACGAACCCACCGCGATCACGAAACCTGGCTTGTTGTCGTTTAGCGCGTTGAGCTTTGCTCTCTTCTGCGGAGACGCCGAGCTTGGCTTGCTGTTCGACGACGGCGGGTGGGAGCATCGTCGCGCTCGTTCCGGACAAGCATCGAGTCGGAGTGCACATCCAGCTCACGTGATTCATTGGCCATGTGACTCAATCACGTGAATTGGCACATTGGCTCTGGTGAGTCAGTGGTGCTTTCTTTTCGTATTCGACTGCTTTGTGCTATGCCCCCCGGTGCACGTTATATCGATGATCGTGTGGGTGTACATGTGTGGTGGCAAGAAATCCTGTGTATAGCTGAGTAGCGAATGAAACGAATTGGCCTAATGCTGCAGCGAAGCTAGCAAAGCAAAGGGAACATATAAGTAGTACCTGTATAGTGATAGCCTTACAATAAATAAACAACGAGGAAAGCCCCACATCGAGTCCTAAGCATGCACTTCGTTCAGTCCGTTGACCACCCTGATCGCGTCTGGATCCCACCCCGACTCCTCGCTCCGGTGCTTTAGTCGAGGGTCGAGGGTCTGCTGTTGAGGCGGCGTGATGGGTGTCACGCTCACCGATGCGGGTGGATGGGGGTGCGAAGACACGCCCTCCGTCGGCGACGGATCGTGTTCCATCTCGTCAGACGACTGCTGCATGTCCATCTCCATCTCCGCATCGCCGTCATCAGCTGGGTCGTGATCGTGATGGCCATCGTCGCTGTCGGAGACGAGATCCATCGCTTGTTCGACGGACAAGATCATCTCGACCTCTTCTCCGTCCCCGTCTTCGCCGTCTCGGTGCATATCTGGTGACCGTGACGGCACGGACCCCCAAGGTTCATGCACATGGCCGTCTCGGTCTCGACCGTTGTGGTGTGTCGACGACGACGAGGGTTTGCCAGACCCGCTCCCATGTTTGGACTTTGATTTGTCGAGTTTGCGGAGGACCTTGGCGATATACTCCTTGGCAAACTTTTTAATCTTGGCGACTTTCTCGTCCGGCAGCGCGTCTAGGCGACCCTCTATATAAGAGGTTGACTTTTTCTCTTTTTCGGCGATGACGTGGGTCAGCTGTGAGGCGCAAGATCGAACGAGTCACAGGGTCGTAAGAAGGAGGCCATCCGAAGTAAAAAAGAAGGAACACACCTCCTTGGCATATTTTTTGAACACCTCGGCCTCCATTTTCCCAGAATACTTGCTCATGCACTTGACCACCACAGCACCCACAAGCTTGAGCAGCCTCCTCTCCTTATTCGACTCCTTCTCCTCCTTTGAATGTAGCTTTTTCGATGCCTTTGGCTTCTTCTTCACCACTTCAGGAGGGGGCTCCATCGTGGCGGCAGCGGTAACAGCAGCCAGCCGAGCAGCCTCGGCCTCAGCTGCAGCATTCGCAGCAGCAATGACATCCGCAATCTCCCTTCTCTTCTTAACCTGAAATTCAATGCGTTGCGCTGCGGTCATGTATCCTGGTGGGGTTTGTGGCTGAAGTAGGTGTAGAGGCATCACGGATTGCGATGCAGTTCGTGCTGCAGGCTTGAATTCGATATCATCGCATTCCAAGCGCGTCTTCTTCAGAGGTCGATTCTCGTCGTGCGACTCAGTGACGATGAGGGAGGGGGACTCTGACGTCACTTCCTCGCCGTTCTAGAACAAACGCATGCAATGGTGAACGATCGGTTGTGACATCGACGGGACGAGATGCTACATACTGCCTTGATACGCTTTGGTATACGGTAAGCTACCTCAAGGGAATCCCAATATTCGAGAAGCTGGAGTCTGATGTAAGCCTACATAGCATCCGCACGGACGACAAGAACGGACCTTTAGCGCCAGCGACCGCATGGTCTCGTTCTCCGACTCTGCGCAGACTTGCACCGGAATTCTGATCTTGGAGTCGTCAACCTTGTTTCGCTGAATGAGAGGCCACTTGACCATGGCTTCGAGGGCCTTAGAGAAATAACCTCAGAATCAACCAAACAAGCGCGAAGGGGACGGAAGCGTACCAGAATGGTGACCTCCACATCCTTGGCATAGTCTTGAAGTATGTTCGTCATGAGACTAAACCCACGCAGTCGCATGATTTGACGTAGGGCTGCCTCGTTCTCCGTAATCTTGTCGTTACCCAGGTCAGTTGATGCGCCGACACTGAACGTCGATGGCACAGCGTACCTTTATCCGAGTAAGAAGCTTGGAGAGGACTTTCTTGCTCTGTGTCTGCCGAATTGCCTGTACAATCTTTGGAATATCTTTCTCGACCAGAGGCTTGAGTTCAGGCTGTGAGGAAGTGCTGGTGATTAGAGAGGGGACGACGAATAAATGCATGCGAAAGTACCATATAATCCTCATCGAGCTTCTTGCTCTTTCTCCTCTTGTTGCCCTTGAGCCCTAGCTTTTCTACCTCATCACTGATCCCCAGAGCTGCCGAACCAAGACATGATTTAGATTGCAGAAATCTTAGAAGAGAGATACGAACCTTCGAGATAGAGATCGTCCATGCCACCGATGTCAGTTTGAGTCTTACCACCAAGAAAGCCCACACAGTTCGGTTCTCCACAGTAACAAGGTTGTGGCTCATGTCTGATGATTACGCGTTACTCAACCTTCGACTTTTCTAAAGTAGAGACGTGGACATACCCGTATCGGTCTACGTTGTAGTTGAATGTTAATTCTTCATCCTTCTTGATAGACCGATTTGCAAAGATGCCCATCCGGACACGCTCGCCTACCTGCCACTTGGCGACGTAACAGTTTGGGCTACAGCTATGGTTTGCGAAACGGCCAATGCCTCCTCTTTTGGTTGCATCGATGTACTAAGCCATGAAAAGGTGAAAAGAAATGCAAAAGGGAGATATGGGAATGCTCACTTCATCTTTTTGCAACATCATAAAGTAGAAGTGCTTGATACCTTCTTCTGCATACCCTCGCATGCGCTTCATAAATGATGGATGAGAGACTACATCGCCGATGTACTCATAGATGAACGCATCCCTGTCATGTACCGTAAATCGCTTCCGGGTGATATGAGCGCAGGATGGACGTACTTTGATATACCAGAGGCAGCCCGTAACCCATACCCTTTCTTTTCCGTCAATACGATCTCAATGTTGGCGTACTCCTTCCGTTGAAACCTAGAGTTGATGCGGGGGAGAGACGATGAGTGGGGTGTCATGCAAGAGGTGCATATACCCACCGTTGGTTCTGGCAATGGGCCCGACATCGACAATCGTCTAGTAGACACTCCACCTGCGTGAGCCGATTGATACAATCTGAGCCCTGCCCACATGCAACCGAGGGGTCATCCACGCCTGCAATGACGAAAAGGCGCCCGACCGAACACCCGTCACCAGAAAGCAGTTGGTTACTACGTATTCAAGACTACTGCTAAGATGAGAGATCGTAAAACTGACCATGCTCGTAGACGCAATCACACGTCATGCTCTCCAGAGGATCCCGTGAACGTCCGAGCGTGTTGTATTGGTAGTGATTTTCGGCGAGCTCGGTAAACATCGCTCGTGCTTCCTCCTCCGCACGGGGAAGGTAAGCTACGAGCTGAGGACCTGGGCGCCTGGGTTTCCCATTTGCTGGTGTTGGTGTGCCGGATTCTGACTTTTCTCGCTTGAGTGGAGGGGGAGGCGAGGGCTCTGTCTTGACGGATGGGGTCTCAGGTGGGGGCTTGACATCGTCGAGGTCTTCCAGTTTTGGCGGACGGTCTACTGGTACTTGTTCGTCTTCCCGCTTGATATCGTGAGTTAGTACCGGAGGGATAGATGGACTCTGACGTTGAGAGGGAGGTTCGGACATGGTGGCAGAGGAACGGATGCACCACGCTGGTCAGTGCGTTGGGTCAACGACAAAATGAGTAACGATACAGCAACTAGCGCAACGTCGAGTACGACAGCGACACTGGCGACGGCGTCAGCACTAAAGACGACGTCTAAAAGCAGTGATCAAGACACAGACCTTGTTCTTGTGTGAGGTGGCTCTAGCAGGGGCCAAGCCGTGTCCACAAAGTCTGGCGAAAACGTCAACCAAACCGTGAAATGGCGACCGCGTCGACTTCAAAAAAGCGAAAGCGCGACGACAACGAGGCCAAGGTCTCGTTCGCGCTGTCTAACCAGCCAAAATCCCAGCTGGGCCCTGTCCTTGGTGAGTAACAAGAACGCTTGCTCGTGGTCGTCCACTTAAAAAGTGTGCGTCGCCACCACAGCCAATTTTCCTGCTATCAAACCACCAAAGTCCACCCCGTTCGAATGTTACCAGACACAAAAGGCTTCTGTGGACCAGGACACGCAGTTTGCAGAGCTGCCCACATTAGTTGCTGGCGAGACCGATGCCGTCGAGTTCTTCTCCTCCTTAGAAAGTGGTCGCGCATACGTTGGGTCTCGGTGCGTCTCCAAGTTTTCCTGCTCCATTTCACCCCACCCGACTGTGCATGTTTGCCTTTAGGTATTTCGTCGCGGTGCATAACAAACGCACCAAGACTACGACAATTCGCGAGGCACCTCTCCATCTCCTGACGCACCAAGTCAAGGCACTCAAGTCCCTCAAGCCCGCAGAAGTTTCCACCTTGCAGCGTCTCGAAGCTCGTGCTGCCCTGGGCGAGTCTTTCGGCACTAAAAAGGCCAAGCAAGCCATCAAGGCCCGAGAACGAAACAAGGTGGATGTATCTGCAATGGAGACGGTTGCAGATCACCTGCAGGAGAGGATTCAACAAAACACACAAGCTTTGCCTTCCAAGGGTACGTGTCCATCTATTGCACCACAAGGATCAGAGTGATTGAGACGCGTACTATAGCGCAAGCGCAAGCAACGGCCGACAGTGCGCGTTTGGTGCCTTCATATAACCTAGAGGCAGAGACCCCATCCGAAATCTACCCCTTGCACAACGTCATCCCTGAAGTTGAATGGAAAATCCTGTCCCCCTCAGCAATCTTACAAGCTAGCTCGAGCAAGGACCGGAAAGCCCTCCTGTCGTATCAACACTCGAATTGGGTCGATCGACACCTAGAACCCGTATGTTCATCCCCGTCTCCGAGTAAAACGCACATGTGAGTCATATTCGGCTCTTGGTTCGTGATCAATGAGGGTTGATGGGCTCTACCTCACGATCAGCAAGATCTTGATGTACATCTCGATAATGATGTCCTTCCGGAATCTGACCAGTCGTAAATTCGACAAGTCGACTGTATACAAGAAGCTCTCCGCTGTCCCTTCCATTATAATCGACGGCCTTTTGTCTAGATTCACGGAGACCCCAAGAGGCTCAACCGAGTAAGCAGTTCTCTCAAATTGAGACCAGGGATCGATCTTATTGACGCTCGCCGTCTAGACCGCAATCGACACCACAGACGGAGACCCTGTTACTCACACACATGTTCGCCCTATGCCTTCGTATTGACGACTATGCGACGGACACAACACTCATTGCGAATGATCTGAGTCAAAAAGTAGCCACGTAAGTCGCCGTTTTATCTTTGGAGAGATCTTCTTGAGTTGCCGCCCGTCGTTAGGATCAATACGCTATTCAAATCATTAGGTTGTAAGATCAGCAAGTTGACAATGCACGATCTCAAGCGACTTGGGCTTCCTGATAGTTCCGGAGAGACTAAGAGAGCCGTGCTCAACGCGCCATTGGAATTCCCGAAACCGCGGGTCAAAAGACGCGGGTGAGGTAAGGACTCAAGTTTCATGTCGTGCCTACCCGCTAATATGGTACCCGGTCGACAGGAGTACATGGTTGGTTCTTATTATGCACATCATCATACACGACCCCACTGTTCGACACAAAAGTACGGATACATCATATATCGCATCATTTCGTTTTCTGCTTTTATGTCTTTTGCGGATCAATTCCTCCTAGCCCCTTCGATGCTCGACGGACTCCGACGGACTCGTGAGGCCGGAGGGTCATTACAGTGATTATTGCGAGCACAACACATGACAAGTCTAGTGCAATCCCCAACCTTCACTCTCTTCAGCAAGCCGTTTCATGAGTCGATCAGACACAGCATTACAGCACGTGCATAAGGCTTATCTAGGGCCTGATTATCAATGAACATGAAGTGGCTGAAATACGTCGATCTTCCACCACGGTGGCTTACTCACTTCACGAACACCCATGTCCAGTGACCCACGATGTAGGAATGCAGTTCGTTTGGTGAAATTTTGATTCCCTTGACCAAGTTCTGACCAAACAGACTGATTCTGCCAGCGCTCCTCCAAGGGACATTGTCCCAATCCCTCCAATCCACGGGCAGGTTGCCAACCGTGCAAATGATGCTGTGCCTCAGTGTAAAGCACTAGGTTCTTGTGCGTCAAGTACTCCCACTCCCTAGATGCTTGACAACGGATACTCCGACAGATGGAACTGAAAGGTTATCGTGAGCGCAGTACATGACAAGTCTAACGCACTCCCTAGGCCTTCATTCTCTTCGGTGAACCAGGATTCTAATGAGCGAATCAATGACAACCTTCTAGCACAGGCTGAGCTGGAGTCTGATTATAGATGAACGCGAGGTTGCACACATATAAACCGATTATTGATCACCACGTGTGTGGCTTACTCGCCTCACGAACACCCATGTCCAGCGACCCAGGATGCAG